>JBBPBX010086333.1:0-14920 GCA_038048925.1 Garcialebias charrua | reverse complement strand
TAAACATTGCTATTCACATTTACAGAATAAATAAAAATATATTTTCTTACTTTGAGATGGTCAAAGCCGACATCTTAGGTTGCCATGCGTTGATTGTTTTCGGGCCGAGCAGCGCGGGGGCCGGCAAGCCACCGCAGCTGCTCCAGACCTGTGTTAGCTAGCTGGCTAGCTTCTGCTAGCCAAGCCATGAGCTGGTGTTGGAGCGGCGGCGCGATCAATCTGCAGCTGCTGCTCCAGCCGCTGCTCCAGCCTGAGACGTCCACAGAGCTCACAGAGCGATTCCAGCTAGTAATTAATCCATATGATGCGATCCTGGTCACCAGTGTTCAAAAGGCCGGCTCCCGTGTTAGCTCCCGTGTTAGCTTCTGGAGCTAGCCAGGCCGGAGGTGTAGCCAGGCCGGCCGGAGGTGTTCGCGCGGCGGCCTGGCACGATCGGCGATAAATCCGCTGCTGCCTGAGACATCCACAAAGTTCACAGAGACGTTTCCAGCTCGTAATTAATCCATATGAAGCCATCCTGGTCACCAGTCTTCGGCCGGCTGCCGGCAGCTAACCTAAAATGGCGTCCGGTGTTGTACATTAATTTGTGACCGGAGACCCCAGTGACTGAACCTAAAATGGCGTCCGGTGTTCTACATTAATTTGTGACCGTGTAAACTGAAGACCTACTTCCTGCTTGAATGAATGCTGCCCAAGATTGCTCAAAAATGATCAGAAATGATCTTTTTTATCATAATTATTATTTATAAAGCCTTTAAAACAACCACAGCTGCAACAAAGTGATGTACACATGAAATTAAGAACATTTAAACACAAAAAAATAAAAAATAAATTATTATTTTAATACAGTAATTTCATATTTTTATTAAATATGATACGTTCGTAGGTCCCGTTGTTCGTAGGTTGATGGAGTCGTAAGTAGGGGGTTTGCTGTACACTGATGATTGTCAAATTCACTTCCATCTGAAGCACACTGGTGCACATTCTGCACATTGACATACTTCATTCTGAAGTGTCATATTTTATCTTCTTCACATCCATCCATCCATCATCTAAACACGCTGATCCTTGCCGGGTCGCCAGGGGGTCTGGTGTCCTTCAAAAGTGGCCTTCTTCACATCAACCCAATTAACATTAAATGACTCCTTTTTTTGCAAACAGACATTCTCTGTGTGTCCATTTTATAACAGAAAATTAAAGTCTTTAGGTAATAAGCTTAGCTATTTTTAAATATACACATTTTGCATAGAAATGTTGTACTTGATGCATAGGTAATTTAACAAATTTGTTAAGTAACTACAGGACGTCACAATATGCAGTTTGCAGAGAAATATAGGTCCAATATACAGTAGTAATATTGAAGCTTTGGCATTGTGTAGATTATGTTGTCCCTGTTATGTGCATTTTTAACATAAATATATCATTAATGTTTCATGCAACTCTAATGGCATGCTTCCACTCACTAATGAAATGGCCTTCTTACATTACCGGTACATTATTTTAAACAACCTTCAAAGTGTATCTCCATTTACGAAATGGACTTCTCATTTATTAAACAAACTCAAATGTCAATACATTTATCCCTTACAAATTACATGCAGGCCATTCACAATACATTTGTGTACATGACAGTATGGAGTACATAATGCAGAACAACATATAAACACTTTCAGAATAGATTAATGAACATTGCATCCATGCACTACAATTTTAAAACTAAACAATTAGCAGGGTAACAGTATTCTCAAGCAAAAGTACACCTTAACTACCGTGATGCTGGCAATGAGAACACAACTTCTTTTTGAAACCACATGCCAAGTGTGACCACAGCTGGCATGCACTGCACTGACGCCACTCACGTCATTTCTTCATTGCATTCTTCTTCTTATCATAGTAATGATTATGGCAGATGCAGCAAAAGTCACCAGCCTCTAAAATACAGAAGAGGCAATTATATCATGAAGAGAGTTTAAAGTACGTAAAATATGCATAGAACATCAACTAATTTAAAGATATACTACCTGAAGCTGTTACCCCTGCCTCAGCTGTCGCTACTTCCACAGGTTCCTCACCGCTCTGTGCATCTAAACAATAGGACACAGGTTATTTCTACTGTAATCGTGAGTTATACTGGATTTTTTTTTTCTCAGTGGTTACTGTTGGGCCACCACCATTGTCATTTTCCTACATCTACGGTGGTAATTAATAAATATTAAAATGTACAAATGCAAGAAACGTACTGTTGCCACACATTGCCTCCAAAATAGCTTCAACAGTTTGTGGCTGAATTTCACTCTTGGGGTCTGAAACATAGAAAACACAAAACTACATTACGTTAACATTGTTCTGGTTACAAAGGTTGAATATCATTATATTACTAATCAATACCAATAACTGTCATAATTTAAGTAGAAGTATCAATCAATCAATCAATCAGCTTTATTTCTATAGCACATTTTAAAAACCACAGGGTTAACCAAAGTGCTGTACATCCATCCATCCATCCATTTTCGTCCGCTTATCCGAGGTCGGGTCGCGGAAGTAGCAGCCTAAGTAGGGAGGCCCAGACTTCCCTTTCCCCAGCCACTTGAAGCAGCTCCTCTGGGGGAATCCCAAGGCGTTCCCAGGCCAGCCGAGAAACATAAGCCGCTTACGCATTGGCCGGCCCTCCCCGGCTCTCCCAGCTTCTAACCCGGGTTCGGCGTCTTCGCATTTACCTTTTCCGCCCGGGATCCACCCTTGTTCTGGAACCATCTTCACCGTGGTTCTTATCGGGCCGAGCCCGACAGGGCTAGTTTCAGCTCTCATTTGATTCGTTGTTTGCAGCAGGGGCGGGACTCATTCAAACAACCTCAGCGCGAGGGTTGAATTTCATTCAAATTTAACTACAGAAACGAGAAACCCCTAAAACAATTGTTAGCTGAATTAGTGTTTCTGAGTTAAATTTTTGTTAATAACTGATCACAAATCAGCTTATGTTACAACGTAAATAACACGAAGCGCACACCCATTTCCGCCTTTCAGCGCGACCTGAATGTCATTAAACACTAGGATGACTGAATTTTCAAGATCCTGAGGACAAACCCCCTCCTTCTTCTGAGCAATTATTGGACCATTAACTGCCTTTTGTTATAAATATGTGTGCACTCAACTCAGACACCCCCACCACACCAGACTGCACAGACTGCATTCCAATGTTTCCACCAGGTAAGTAAGACTCTGCTTGCACTTCCCCCCTTAGTCAGAAGAGAGGCCCTGACCTGAATTCACACATAACAGACCCTGAAGTTATCTCACAGTTGACATTTTGGGACATCCACTGAACGGAAAGCTCTGTCTGCTCCAGAACAATTTTATGCATAAAATTGTCTTATTCTGCTGTGCTGATTATCCTGTAACCCTGATGGTATGTCAAATAAATTATTTTGCTTACAAGAACTGTCTCTCTACTTGTCCTTGGCACATGTACAGTATATACGGTACGTGCCGCCACATGCATGTGGCCCATTGCTAAGTTCTACAACATGCTTGACCTATTGTTGTCTGTCACCTGACGGACCGACACAGGTCAGATGACATGAGGTCAACTGACAAAACGACACAGGTCACACGACATGAAGTCAACTGACGGACCGACACTGGTCACACGACATGAGGTCAACTGACGGACAACACAGGTCACACGGCATGAGGTCAACTGACGTACCGACACAGGTCACATGACCTGAGGTCAATTGACGGACCAACATAGGTCACACGACATGAAGTCAACTGACGGACCGACATAGGTCACACGGCATGAGGTCAACTGACGTACTGACACAGGTCACATGACCTAAGGTCAACTGACGGACCGACACTGGTCACATGACCCGAGGTCAACTGACGGACAGACACAGGTCACATGACGTGAGGTCAACTGACAGACTGACATAGGTCACAGGACATGAAGTCAACTGATGGACCGACACAGGTCACATGACCTGAGGTCAACTGACGGACCGACACAGGTCACATGACCCGAGGTCAACTGACGGACCGACACAGGTCACATGACCTGAGGTCAACTGACGTACCGACACAGGTCACATGACCTGAGGTCAAGTGACGGACCAACATAGGTCACACGACATGAAGTCAACTGACGGACCGACACAGGTCACACGGCATGAGGTCAACTGACGTACTGACACAGGTCACATGACCTGAGGTCAACTGACAGACCGACACAGGCCACATGACCCGAGGTCAACTGACGGACCGACACAGGTCACATGACCTAAGGTCAACTGACGGACCGACATAGATAAGACGACATGAAGTAAACTGATGGACCGACACAGGTCACATGACCTGAGGTCAACTGACGGACTGACATAGGTCACATGATCCGAGGTCAACTGACAGACCGACACAGGTCACATGACCCGAGGTCAACTGATGGACCGACACAGGTCACATGACCTAAGGTCAACTGACGGACCGACATAGGTCACACGACATGAAGTCAACTGATGGACTGACACAGGTCACATGACCTGAGGTCAACTGACGGACCGACACAGGTCACATGACCCGAGGTCAACTGACGGACCGACATAGGTCACATGACCCGAGGTCAACTGACGGACCGACATAGGTCACATGACCCAAGGTCAACTGACGGACCGACACAGGTCACATGACCTGAGGTCAACTGACGGACTGACACAGGTCACATGACCTGAGGTCAACTGACGGACCGACACAGGTCACATGACCCGAGGTCAACTGACGGACCGACACAGGTCACATGACCCGAGGTCAACTGACGGACCGACATAGGTCACATGACCTGAGGTCAACTGACGGACCGACATAGGTCACACGACATGAAGTCAACTGATGGACCGACACAGGTCACATGACCTGAGGTCAACTGATGGACCGACACAGGTCACATGACCCGAGGTCAACTGACGGACTGACATAGGTCACATGACCCGAGGTCAACTGACGGACCGACACAGGTCACATGAGCTGAGGTCAACTGACGGACCGACATAGGTCACATGACATGAAGTCAACTGATGGACCGACACAGGTCACATGACCTGAGGTCAACTGACAGACCGACACAGGTCACATGACCCGAGGTCAACTGACGGACCGACATAGGTCACATGACCCGAGGTCAACTGACAGACCGACACAGGTCACATGACCTGAGGTTAACTGACGGACCGACATAGGTCACACGACATGAAGTCAACTGACGGACCGACACAGGTCCCATGACCTGAGGTCAACTGACGGACCAACACAGGTCACATGACCCAAGGTCAACTGACGGACCGACATAGGTCACACGACATGAAGTCAACTGATGGACCGACACAGGTCACACAACTAGAGGTCAACTGACGGACCGACACAGGTCACATGACCTGAGGTCAACTGACGGACCGACACAGGCTCACATGACCCGAGGTCAACTGACGGACCGACATAGGTCACATAACATGAAGTCAACTGATGGACCGACACAGGTCACATGACCTGAGGTCAACTGATGGACCGACACAGGTCACATGACCCGAGGTCAACTGACAAACTGACATAGGTCACATGACCCGAGGTCAACTGACGGACCGACACAGGTCACATGAGCTGAGGTCAACTGACGGACCGACATAGGTCACATGACATGAAGTCAACTGATGGACCGACACAGGTCACATGACCTGAGGTCAACTGACAGACCGACACAGGTCACATGACCCGAGGTCAACTGACGGACCGACATAGGTCACATGACCCGAGGTCAACTGACAGACCGACACAGGTCACATGACCTGAGGTTAACTGACGGACCGACATAGGTCACACGACATGAAGTCAACTGACGGACCGACACAGGTCCCATGACCTGAGGTCAACTGACGGACCAACACAGGTCACATGACCCAAGGTCAACTGACGGACCGACATAGGTCACACGACATGAAGTCAACTGATGGACCGACACAGGTCACACAACTAGAGGTCAACTGACGGACCGACACAGGTCACATGACCTGAGGTCAACTGACGTACCGACACAGGTCACATGACTGAGGTCAAGTGACGGACCAACATAGGTCACACGACATGAAGTCAACTGACGGACTGACACAGGTCACACGGCATGAGGTCAACTGACGTACTGACACAGGCCACATGACCCGAGGTCAACTGACGGACCGACACAGGTCACATGACCTAAGGTCAACTGACGGACCGACATAGATAAGACGACATGAAGTAAACTGATGGACCGACATAGGTCACATGACCTAAGGTCAACTGACGGACTGACATAGGTCACATGATCCGAGGTCAACTGACGGACCGACACAGGTCACATGACCCGAGGTCAACTGATGGACCGACACAGGTCACATGACCTAAGGTCAACTGACGGACCGACATAGGTCACACGACATGAAGTCAACTGATGGACTGACACAGGTCACATGACCTGAGGTCAACTGACGGACCGACACAGGTCACATGACCCGAGGTCAACTGACGGACCGACATAGGTCACATGACCCGAGGTCAACTGACGGACCGACATAGGTCACATGACCCAAGGTCAACTGACGGACCGACACAGGTCACATGACCTGAGGTCAACTGACGGACCGACACAGGTCACATGACCTGAGGTCAACTGACGGACCGACACAGGTCACATGACCCGAGGTCAACTGACGGACCGACACAGGTCACATGACCCGAGGTCAACTGACGGACCGACACAGGTCACATGACCTGAGGTCAACTGACGGACCGACATAGGTCACACGACATGAAGTCAACTGATGGACCGACACAGGTCACATGACCTGAGGTCAACTGATGGACCGACACAGGTCACATGACCCGAGGTCAACTGACAGACCGACATAGGTCACATGACCCGAGGTCAACTGACGGACCGACACAGGTCACATGACCTAAGGTCAACTGACGGACCGACATAGGTCACATGACATGAAGTCAACTGATGGACCGACATAGGTCACATGACCTGAGGTCAACTGACAGACCGACACAGGTCACATGACCCAAGGTCAACTCACGGACCGACATAGGTCACATGACCCGAGGTCAACTGACAGACCGACACAGGTCACATGACCTGAGGTTAACTGACGGACCGACATAGGTCACACGACATGAAGTCAACTGATGGACCGACACAGGTCCCATGACCTGAGGTCAACTGACGGACCAACACAGGTCACATGACCCAAGGTCAACTGACGGACCGACATAGGTCACACGACATGAAGTCAACTGATGGACCGACACAGGTCACACGACATGAGGTCAACTGACGGACCGCGACACAGGTCACATGACCCGAGGTCAACTGACGGACCATGACATGAAGTCAACTGATGGACCGACACAGGTCACACGACATGAGGTCAACTGACGGACCGACACAGGTCACATGACATGAGGTCAACTGACGGACCGACACAGGTCACATGACCTGAGGTCAACTGACACACCGGTATAATGGACCAGATTGCACATTTATATACGGTGCGGCCCATTGCCGTGTTCTACAACATGCTTGACCTGGCAGCGATAAATGCTTATGTGTTATACAAGGCCTGCACTGGGTCCAAGGATTTTGGACTGAGGGGTAGGGGGTGGGGGGGTGTAGGTGTACAATTAATGGGTCTTTAGTAGGGTCATTAGCATTTGAATCGACATTATATAGCCCACTGAAAGGGACCGGGGGATTTAGAAGCCAAGTTCACTTGCGCAAAAAAGCGCAGCCTTAGTCAAAGTAGTGTTAAACAGCATTAAACAATAACTAATATTGTCTAACCGTTGCGCGCATTCAGGGTTTTAAAATATAACGAATAATCTCTAACTTTTACGTGCAGCTAAAATGTCAGGAGGAGTGATTGCTATATGGGCAAGTTGGACACCTGAAAATTCAGTCTGTTCGGATAGCACAACGAGTAAATGCGTTAACGTTTTGACCGGGAGAAGTGGGTTCGCTTCCAGCCTGGGACAAAGTTATTTTACTTTTTTTTTCTCTTTATTCACATTTTCTTTTAAATAAAAAGGAGTTTGTTTGCAAACTCCTTTTTATTTAAAAGAAAATGTGAATAAAAAGAAAAAGAAAGTAAAATAACTTTGTCCCAGGCTGGAAGCGAACCCACTTCTCCCGGTCAAAACGTTAACGCATTTACTCGTTGTGCTATCCGAACAGACTGAATTTTCAGGTGTCCAACTTGCCCATATAGCAATCACTCCTCCTGACATTTTAGCTGCACGTAAAAGTTAGAGATTATTCGTTATATTTTAAAACCCTGGCTGCGCGCAACAGTTAGACAATATTAGTTATTGTTTAATGCTGTTTAATGACATTCAGGTCGCGCTGAAAGGCGGAAATGGGTGTGCGCTTCGTGTTATTTACGTTGTAACATAAGCTGATTTGTGATCAGTTATTAACAAAAATTAAACGCAGAAACACTAATATATATATATCCAGCTAACAATTTTTTTTTTGCCGAGTCTCCTCTCTTAAAACACGAACACTCCACCCACGTGAAGAGAGCACCCCACCCACTTCCAGAGAACTGCCCACCCACTTCAAGGCGGCTTTGCGGCAAATGCGTAATGAACGCGGGTGGCCCAGAGACACCCAGGGGAGCTCCGGGCCACTGAGGGCTGGCCAATGCGAAAACGGCTATAGTCCCTCCAGCGTGTCCTGGGTCTTCCTCTGGGTCTCCTCCCGGTGGGACATGCCCGGAACACCTCACCAGGGAGGCGTCCAGGAGGCATCCTAACCAGATGCCCGAGCCACCTCAACTGGCTCCTCTCGATGTGGAGAAGCAGCGGCTCTACTCCGAGTCCCTCCCGGATGACTGAGCTTCTCACCCTATCTCTAAGGGAGAGTCCAGACACCCTGCGGAGAAAACTCATTTCAGCCGCTTGTATCCGAGATCTCGTTCTTTCGGTCACAACCCAAAGCTCATGACCATAGATGAGGGTGGGAACGTAGATCGATCGGTAAATTGAGAGCTTTGCCTTTCGACTCAGCTCTCTCTTCACCACGACAGACCGGTACAGCGCCCGCTTCACTGCGGATGCTGCACCTATCCGCCTATCGATCTCACGCTCCAGTTTTCCCTCATTCGTGAACAAGACCCCGAGATACTTAAACTCCTCCACTTGGGGCAGGACCTCCTCCCCGACCCGGAGAGGGCATGCTACCCTTTTCCGGCTCAAGACCATGGCCTCGGATTTGGAGGAACTGATCCTCATCCCGGCCGCATCACACTCGGCTGCAAACCGCTCCAGCGAAAGCTGTAGATCACGATCTGATGAAGCCAATAGGACCATATCATCTGCAAAAAACAGAGAAGCGATTCTAAGGCCACCAAAACGGATCCTCTCAACACCTTGGCTGCACCTAGAAATTCTGTCCATATGTAACCGGGTGGTTTTAGTTCATTGGAAGAGTGGCTGTAAATTCCCACTCTGGTTTGGCTCCCTGAACACACCGTGTCCTGTTCCTCCACCTTCAGTGTGGTTTAGCTCATTAGTGTTACTAAGCACCAGGTGTGTAAGCCAAACATTCTTCTCCAGGGTGTTGGCTGTTTAGTCTCTTGCTGCATGTGGCTGTAGTGAGTGCTGCTGCAGTGTTCATGGAGTTGTGCAAAGCCCTGAAGCACAAGCTAAGGACATGTGCCAGTGGGTGGCAGATTGCCACTGCAACTAATTGAATGTGCTTGTTATTGGGATTGTGACTGATTAAGATTGCTACGGTTGCTATATTGTGCTCCCAACTCTGTGCCTCGTTTTAAACTGTATATGCTCTCATGTTACTGGCATGTAACATCCTTTGGTGTTAAGTGATTTGGAGTTGTGCTAGCCCTTTACAACTGGCATGGTAGAACCACCATAGCATAAATGCATCTAATAAAGGCTGTTTTAATATAGAAAGGAATTAATAAAATATATATTGTATACAACACTTCTGTTTTTGTCATTTGAAGCCAGGCGTACCTGCGTATTTGTAATGGGGAAGCCCTAGACTATTTACAGTCTACCAGTTGGCTTTAGAGTCACATCCTCTGAGTCACAATCCGGGCCTTCATAGCCCGTGTTACATTTACTGGCGTTGTTGGTAGGGCCTGGCTGATAAGGCAGTTTGTGTGTGTATATACAGTATATATATTTTATTTAATTATCTCTATTCTAAAGAGCATTTAGAAGTTGGGAGCATAATAGGCTAACAGTAGGCACATCGTGGGACCTAGCTGGATACCCCCCGACAGTGAAGAAGGACCCACCTCCCCGTTCCTATGGCAGAGGAACTTGAAGAACTCCGGGCTCGAGTCCAGCAGTTGGAGGCCGATAGGAGTCGTCTGCAACAGGAACGGGACGTTGCACTGGCAAATTCAACTCAACATGATGCACCAGCTGGTCCCAGTACACGTACAGCTCTGGGGAGCATGGGGACAACTGACCGCATCATCTACCTGCCAAGGGAGCGAAAGTGTCCAACCTTCAGGGGGACTCATGGTATTGGGGTTGAGGAGTGGGTAGAAGAAGTTTGTACCAGCATGCAAGTTCGGCATGTTGAACCCACAGATCAGGCTGCTTTCATTTTTGACCATCTCGAAGGTGTAGCTCGGGATGAGATTAAATATAGACCATTAGCTGAACGTGAGAATCCAGAAACTGTTTTCACCATTTTGAGAGAACTGTATGGTTGTCAACAGTCGTATGTCTCACTACAAGAGGACTTCTTTTCACGGAGACAGTTAGATGGTGAAACTTTGCAGGAATTTTCCCATTCCTTGTTTTGTTTAATGAACAGGGTTAAAGCTAATTCTCCTCATGCCATGACTAATGCAGACATTTTACTTCGTGATCAATTTATTCAAAATGTTAGCAATTCTGATCTGCGTAGGGAATTAAAGCGTTACGTTCGTGACAATCCAAGGTGTACATTGCTGGAAGTTAGGGCTGAGGCCATTACATGGGAGCGTGAGGGTGGGGTGGACAACAATAGTGTTGTGTCGTCCTCTTGTGCTGTACAACGGGCTAGTGCACCCACTCTCCAAATTGAGCCCCCCTCTAATTCTACTTCCTCACAAATTGCCACTCTGACAAAATTGGTACAAAAGCAACAGGACCAGTTGGATCAGATCACTCAATCCCTTGCAGCTATGCAGCAGCACCCTGTGGCCAGTTCTTCTGGTCTTAGTAGTGTGATTTGTCACAGGTGTCAACAACCAGGTCACATTGCTCGGTACTGTAACGCCCGTTCCCAGTTCAGGTCCCCTCGGGTCCAAGCCACCACTAGCCCTCAGTTGTCGGAAAACTAACTCCCCCTAGTGTAAGGAGCCAGACATTAGGAGGGGGTGGTTCAGGCTCAGTGGGTCCCCATGTAGATGAGGTGAAGGAGTGTTTAATGGCGCCTTGTCCCCAAGTCACTGTGAAATTATCTGGAGTTCCGGTCCAATGTGTCCTTGACACAGGTTCTATGGTTTCTACCATTTCAGAGAGCTTTTTCAGGAAATATTTTCCAGACAAGTTAAAGTCCTGTCATTGGTTAGAGCTGAGAGCTGCCAACGGTTTAAGCATTCCGTACTTGGGTTATCTTGAGCCCGACTTAGAGGTGTGTGGTGTGGTAATTCCTAGAAGAGGGATCTTGGTTGTTAGAGACCCTCCAGGTCGGGTTGGTTTACCTCATATACCGGGCATAATTGGGATGAATGTCATAAAGGCCTACTATTTTCAGTTGTTTGACCAGTATGGCCCAGAGTTGTTTGAACGCCCTACAGTTTTGGGGGCTTTCAGTTCCTGGCTTCCTGCCTTCCAGTTATATCAGCAGACCAACTTGCAGAAAGGCCCTATTCAGACTAGTGTCGCAAAGCTGCGTGGTAAAAGACCTGTGGTAGTTCCTGCTGGCACTACTAAACTTGTACCTGCTACTTGTTCTGCTATGTTGGCCTTGGCAGGGGCTGTTTTGATTGAACCCTTAAATGCAAAGTTTGGCTTACCTGAGGGTTTGTTAGTGTCTCCTTCTCTCTTGCATGTTGTTCGGGGTACTGTTTATGTTCCTGTGGTGAATGTAGGGGTGTGTATGGTTACACTGAAACCCCGCTGTTCTCTTGGAGTGTTGTCTCCTATAGATGTGGTGAGCCTACCATCAGAGTTGCAGGAAGTCCCTTGTGTACAGGAGCAAATTATTGCTGCAGTCAGGTCCCATACTGCCGAGACTGGCTCAGTTAGAGAGAAGATAACCTCCCTTGATCTCTCTATGCTAGATGGAATAGAGCAGCACAAAGTGAGAGCCTTATTGCTAAAGTATGAATCTGTGTTTTCTGCTTTTGATGGTGACCTTGGTTTTACCAATTTAATTGAGCATAGCATCCCTTTGTCAGATGATGTTCCCATACGACAGCGGTATCGGCGCATCCCTCCATCTGAATATGAGGCAGTTAAGTCTCACATTAACCAGCTGCTGGCAACCCGGGTAATTCGAGAGAGCAGTAGCCCTTATGCGTCCCCAATTGTCCTAGTCAGAAAGAAGGACGGTAGTCTTCGCCTTTGTGTAGACTACAGACAACTTAATAAAAAGACCAGGAAGGATGCTTTTCCACTGCCTCGAATAGAAGAGACACTAGACTCCCTCTCGGGCGCCTGCTGGTTTACGACAATGGACCTTGCTTCTGGATATAACCAGGTTCCAGTTGCAGAGATCGATAAGCCAAAAACAGCTTTCTGCACCCCGTTTGGCCTGTTCGAGTTCAACCGTATGCCATTTGGACTATGCAATGCACCAGGGACTTTCCAGCGTTTGATGGAGAGGATATTTGGGGCCCAGCATGGTCAGTCACTCTTGTTATATCTGGATGATATTGTTGTGTTCTCTTCCAGTGTTGATGATCACTTGACACGGCTGGAAAGGGTTCTAAGTCGCCTAAAACAAGAAGGATTGAAAGTCAAGTTAGAAAAGTGTGACTTCTTCAAAAAGCAGGTGAAATATCTGGGACATCTCATCTCTGAGGAGGGCGTGGCCACGGACCCAGGAAAGGTTGCGGCAGTGTTAAACTGGCCTCACCCCACCAACATCTCAGAGTTGCGGTCGTTCCTGGGGTTTGCCAATTATTACAGGAGGTTCGTAGAAGATTTTTCTAAACTAGCTGGCCCCCTTCATCGTCTTGTTGCAGAACTTGCTGGGTCGAAGGTGTGCAGAGGACGAAGGCAACTGTTGGAAGACGTTTGGTCGGAGGACTGTGAAAGGAGCTTCCAGGAGCTCAAGGCCAAGCTTGTAAGTGCCCCCACACTTGCTTTTGCTGATTTCTCTCTGCCTTTCATTTTAGAGGTCGACGCCAGCCACAGTGGGCTAGGAGCCGTATTGTCTCAAGAGCAAGGTGGCAAAGTGAAACCAGTTGCATATGCCAGTCGCAGCTTACATGCTGCTGAGAAACATTATAGCTCCATGAAGCTTGAAATGTTAGCCATGAAGTGGGCCATGACTGAGAAGTTCAAAGAGTACCTGTGGGGCCACCGATGTATAGTATGGACAGACAATAACCCCTTGAGTTATTTGGACACAGCCAAACTGGGCGCCACGGAGCATCGGTGGATCGCTGAACTCTCAGCATTTGAGTATACAGTCCGATATCGCCCAGGCCGTGTGAACAAGAATGCGGATGCCCTCTCAAGGCAACAGACTAGTGGGGACAGAACGCAATTGGAGTACCTCCTCCCAGGAACAGTCATTCCAGAGGCAATTGGTGAGCGGTTTGTGGGGATGCAGGAAGACCCTGTCCAGTTGGTCATAACAGCTCTGCCATCCCGCAGCGAGGAAGATCTGGGGGTACTCCAAAGGGCTGACCCTGCCATCTCAGCGTTTCTGGAGTTTTGGCAGCAGCAGAGAGCGCCAAGCTGTGCTGAGAAGGAGCGTCTGGGTCCAGAGGCCCGGGGACTTGTAAAACAGTGGGGTCGAATTGTCCAGAAGGAGGACCTCCTGTATCGGCGCAGCTGGAGACCAGATGGTGGAGAAGAGGTTCTCCAGTTACTTCTCCCAGAGAGCTTAAGATCAGAGGTGTTACAGGAGCTTCATCAACATCATGGCCACCAAGGGATAGAGAGGACAACTGATGTCGTGAAGCAGAGGTGTTTCTGGCCAGGGATGGACAAAGATGTAAAGGACTGGTGCCAGCAGTGTGAGAGGTGTACCCTTGCTAAAAACACCCAACCAAGAGCTCGTGCTCCTATGGGTCACCTCCTTGCTTCAAGACCAAATCAGCTGCTGGCCATTGATTTTACACTGTTGGAAACCGCCCGTGATGGAAGGGAGCTCGTGATGGTGATGACAGATGTGTTTTCAAAGTTCACCCAAGCCATCCCCACTCGTGATCAAAAAGCAGCTACGGTAGCGAAGATCCTGGTTCGTGAGTGGTTTTACCGTTTTGGAGTACCGGCTCGCATCCACTCAGACCAGGGGAGGAACTTTGAGAGTCTCTTGGTGCAACAGTTATGTGAGCTGTATGGAGTTCAGAAAAGTCGTACCACACCTTACCACCCACAAGGAAATGGACAGTGTGAACGCTTTAATCGAACTATGTTTAACCTGCTTCGTTCCCTTCCTCCAGAAGAAAAACGAAATTGGCCAGAACACCTCCCACAGCTTGTCTTCCACTATAACACCACTGCCCATCAGTCGACTGGTGAATCACCCCACTTCCTCATGTTTGGACAAGAACCTCACTTGCCAGTGGATTTCCTTCTTGGTCATCTTCCGGAGCCCACAGCACCCAGTGTGTGTGACTGGGTGGCAGAGCACAGGAGGCGTCTGAATGTGGCCATGGATGCTGCCAGGGGCAGAGTGGAGCTGGCAGCC
>JBBPBX010086330.1:0-14920 GCA_038048925.1 Garcialebias charrua | reverse complement strand
CAATGACCTGTGAAACCGTTCACACAAACCATTAGCTTGGGGGTTGTAAGCGGTGGTCCTGTGAACGTTAGTCCCCAGACCCTTGGCCATGGTAGACCAAAGTTCAGAAACAAACTGCGGGCCCCTGTCCGATGTAATGTCTGAAGGGGGGCCAAAACGCGCCACCCAGGTAGACAAAAATGCCCGGGCCACCACTGCAGATGTCGTGGATGTCAGAGGAACCACCTCAGGCCACCTGGTGGTCCGGTCTATTATAGTCAGCAGATGAGTAAAACCCTGTGATGGAGGCAGAGGGCCCACCAGGTCTACGTGCACATGATCAAACCGCCGACCTGGGATGGAGAAGGGTTCCAAAGGTGCTTTGGTGTGTCTGTTAACCTTAGCACGCTGGCATGGGACACACGCTGCTGCCCACTCCTTAACCGCTTTACGCAGACCGGGCCAAACAAACTTTGCACTGACCAGTTTCACCGAGGCTCTAACACCTGGGTGAGACAGGGAATGTAAGGAGTCAAAAACGCGGCGTCGCCATGAAACTGGAACCAGGGGGCGGGGCCTGCCAGTAGAAACATCACAGAGCAGGAGGGGACCTCCGTCATTCACCTGCCGTTCCTCCAACTCGAGGCCTGTGGGCCCGGACTGGAGCTCGAGTATTTCTGCGTCGCTACGTTGGTCCGCAGCCATAGCAGAAAAATCGATGCCAACGTATACGGGAGAGATCAGCACCCGGGAGAGACAGTCGGCCACCACGTTGGATTTTCCAGCCACATGCTGAATGTCTGTAGTAAATTCAGACACCGCTGCGAGGTGGCGTTGCTGGCGAGCAGACCAGGGGTCAGAAATTTTTGACATCGCAAACACCAAGGGTTTGTGGTCAACATATGCAGTGAACCGGCGGCCCTCCAGGAAAAACCTGAAATGGCGTGTGGCCAGGTAAAGCGCCAGCAACTCCCTGTCAAAAACACTGTATTTAAGCTCGTTGTCTCGCAGCGTACGGCTGAAAAATGCAAGCGGCTGCCAAACCCCGGAAACCTGCTGTTCTAACACAGCCCCCACCGCAACATCAGATGCGTCGGTTGTTAAAGCTATTTGCGCCGCTGGGGATGGATGGGCCAAAAGGGCAGCAGTGGCCAGTGCAGCTTTAGCATCACCAAATGCCTGTAGGCGTTCTGGTGTCCAGTCAACACTGTCGTTGGGCTTTTTCTTTTTCAGCGCTCCATAGAGCGGACGCAGCAGTTGTGCTGCCCTGGGGAGGAAACGGTTATAGAAGTTAACCATTCCCAAAAATTCTTGTAGCGCTTTAACAGACTGGGGCTGTGGGAAATCTGACACCGCCTGCACTTTGTTTGGTAACGGGACGGCACCACTTGCAGAAATGCGGTGGCCCAAAAAGTCAATGACTGGCAGCCCAAACTGGCATTTCGCTGTATTTACAATCAGGCCATGTGCTGCCAGGCGCTGAAAAACCTCACGGAGGTGGGACAAGTGCTGCTCAGCCGAGCTGCTAGCCACCAGGACGTCATCCAGGTACACAAATACGAAGGACAGACCCCTTAGGACTGAATCCATCAACCGCTGAAATGTTTGTGCTGCACCTTTAAGACCAAAAGGCATGCGCAAAAACTCAAACAGGCCGAAAGGCGTGATAACAGCGGTCTTAGGGACATCCTCCACATGCACAGGAACCTGGTGGTACCCCCGTACTAAATCTACTTTAGAAAAAATGGAGGTCCCAGCCAGGTGCACTGAAAAATCCTGGATGTGGGGGATGGGATAACGATCGTTCTCTGTGATGTTATTAAGGCGGCGGAAATCCCCACATGGACGCCATTTGCCATCTGCCTTGGGCACCATGTGGAGGGGGGAGGCCCACGGACTGTTTGAGCGCTGCACGATGCCTAAACGCTCCATGTTAGCAAACTCTTCCTGTGCTATTGCTAGCTTAGTAGCATCGAGGCGGCGTGCACGTGCGAACACCGGGGGGCCCGTTGTGGGAATATAATGTTCGACCCCATGTTTTGTGTTTGTGTTTGCAAAATCAGGAACAGTCAGCGAGGGGAATTCAGACAATAAACGCTGAAACACATTACCCGAAGCTAAAAAGTTAGCATGCATTAAAGGCCCAGCTCCTCGCGTCTCACAAGGCAGTGACGAAAAAGACACAGCGTCGATCAAACGTCTGTTAGCTAAATCAACCAGGAGCCCGTGAGCACAAAGAAAATCAGCCCCTAAAATAGGGACTGAGCTAGCAGCTACCACAAAGTTCCACTGGAAGTCCCGTTCATGGAAACGAACAGTCACCAACCTTTCGCCAAACGTCTTGATGGGATAGCCGTTAGCCGCGGTTAGCTGCGGCCCGCAGCCTTCTGCCAACCTGTCGGAGCCAGACGGGGGAACGAGGCTCTTCTGCGAGCCGGAGTCCACCAGGAACCGCCTCCCCGACCTCGAGTCTTCAATGAAAAGCAGCCTTTCCTTGTCGCCAACGGCCGCGGCTGCTAGCGTGCGCTGGCGTCGTCTTTTTCCCTGCGGCTCGAAGCTGCACGGCGGGGCGCACCGTCGTGCTTTGGCGCCAAAGCGCTGGTGGTATAAACAAAAGGCGGCCCCTGACCGCCTGCGGGCGACTCCTGCTACGACCACTGGCTCGTCCGGCGCTGAGGGCGATGCTTGAAGCTGAGGTGCTGCTGGAGATCCGGGGACTGCCGCCTGTACCGCGAAAGTCCTCGCAGCCAGCAGGATGCGGTCGGCTTCGCGGGCCAGCGAGCGGTAATCCTTCTGCTGCAGAAACGAGGAGCTGGCCAGAGCGGTGCGCACTGGAGTTGGGAGCCGGCGAAGGAAGAGGTGGAGAAAGATAAACTCACAGTCTGCCGACCCCCTCAAAGACAACATGCCTTCCATGAGCTCCAGAGCTGTGCCGTCGCCCAAATCGGAGAGGGAAAACAGTTTCTCGGCGCGCTCCGCGTCTGAGAGTGTGTAACGCTGCAGAAGGAGCTCCTTGAGGGCGCCGTATTTTCCTTGTGCAGGAGGGTCTTCGAGCAGGCTCATTACCCGCTGTGTGGACGATGGGTCCAGTGAAGCTACCACATGGTGGTATTTGGTGTCGTCTGCAGATATCCCGCGAAGAGCGAACTGTGATTCGATGTGGGCGAACCACGACTGAGGTGCGTGCAGCCAGAAGTCCGGGATTTTAACGGCCACCGCAAAAGCGAGCGGGGCCGCCGGTGGAGGTTCCACAACCTCGGACAGCTGAGGAGAGCTGGCTGGACCTTCAGATGTCGTCATTTCAATTCACGTAGGTCACCAGTGTAGGAGGTGGTGAAGAGACGACACAGGAGACGGGATATAGTTCTTCACTTTTAATCATCTCCTACTAAACTGGCGGGAAACCACCCAACACCGCCTTATATACCAACACCATATCCGGTCCTCTGGACCTTTCACAATAAAAGCATCCTGTACACATTCTGTCCACTGGGTGTGAGTAGAGCCCCTTAGTGGTCCACCACAAGGCCAACCAAAAGTCCTTTTTCTTGGCCTCCTTAAATTCCTCCCCTGTCCAAGTTGTTTCATCTGCAACTACCAAAGCCGCAGTCCCTCTGGAATGCCATCTGCTCCCCCAGGTGCCCTAGATATAGCAGCACTCTGCTCCACACAGAGGGCTGTGGTAGCTCGGTGGTCTGTGATTACGGCAGGAAGGCCATCCGCCGTAAAAACAATTGCCAAGTTTTGTGTGTTAGTTAGTTGTGGAGACCCCTGAAAAAGGGAGCAGCCGAAAGAAGAAAAAAAGGTGCTTGTGTCAGGGAATTTTGGTCAAAAGTTATAGATGTTTGTATTATTATGACTGAGACCATTCTTCACCCTCTGCCCGAGAAGAAGCCCAAAACAAGCCAAAACCAGCTCTCAAGACATTATCTTATCTCCGCCCATGAACCATATGTTTGTGTAAATTGAGGGTGCACGGTATAAAAGACTCCAGCTGTCTTCAAGGACCAAGGACACCCCCTGAACGCTGGAAACTCCGCTGAGCTGAGAGGGGTATAAAAGCGAGCAGATAACACGGCTTGCGGCTTATTTTTGTGACTGGTCTTCATGCGAAGACATCTATGTATGTTTATATATTTGTTATGTATGTAACCTGTCCTGAAATCAGACTTTACAAGTAAAATGGCAGATATAAATCTTAAGCTCCGTAAGTTGTGGTTCTTTGGGCTAAACATCAGAGAACGAGATTTTCTCCACCACAGTGTGTTCTTGTTTAGCGAACACTCATTGTCCTTCACTCGTTGTTCTTCAGTCTCAACTGGGCCGAACCACTAGCATCTACAGTCTGCAGAGTCACTCTCATTTACACAAACGGTTCTGGTCCGCCTTATTAAGGCAGATAAAGAGTTTTGTGCTGTGAACCGATTGATGGAGGGGAAGTTAATGAAGACAGGAGGCGCGTTTCAGCCATTTACGCCTAATTTTTCTTTTTCAACATTAACATTCATTTTTTTTTGTAAAACTCTTCTCTTATTTGCAGGATCAAGCAGGAGTAGTGTCACATATCAGAATTCAAACTTTCAGAAGAAATGTTAAAATCAAATCAGTTGAGCTGAAACTAAAAAGAAGTAGGTTCTGTTAAACTTTTTGACTATCTTTTAGATGTATTAAAGTTCAGAATGTCTTCACTTCCTGGTTGTTATGGCACACCACAGAAAGGTGTCGTCTGAAAGTTGAGCATCTACAGATGAGGTCCATATGTTGGTTTCACCAGCAAGTCGATGATGTCATATCTGGAGGTCCAACGCATCACAAGCCGCCGACTGAGGCGGCGTCCCGAACTTTAGGTGGAGCTGTCCGTGGCTGCGAGTGCGAGACAAACGTAGAGATGGTAGAGCGAAACGCTGGGTCCGCCGGGTTCGGCAGAACCGCCCGTCTGCAGAAAAATAACAGACTTCAGTCACCTGAGTAACCGGGTTACATGATCATCACTAAAGATAATTATTAAAGCAAAACATATCAGAATAATTGTAATCCTAAGAACAAAAAACAGTAATGGCAAAGAAAAAGATCAATTTTTTTACCCACAAAGGTGTGGTTTCCTGTTTGACTTTTAATCAAGCTGGTTTATACAAAACAAAAGCCAAAGATATCCATCCATCCATCCATCCATCCATCCATCCATCCATCCATCCATCATCTTTACCCACTTCTTCTTTTTTGGGTCATGGGGGTCACTGGTGCCCATGTCCAGCAGTCACTGTGCGAGAGGTGGGGGACACCATGGACAGGTCTCCAGTCCATCACAGGGACACAGAGACAAACAACCATTCACTCTCTCACTCACACCTAGGGACAATTTAGAGTTACCAATCAGCCTAACATGCATGTTTATAACTTTACTGATACAGAGTTTCCACAAACCATAAAACCATTTTTATTTCACCCCAAAACATTTTTCTGGATATTTTTCTCCGACCTGACAGTGAGTCTGGTTTATAGAAGACGTCAACGTTGCCGGTCCAGTACTGAACGGCTGTCCTCCCATGATAATCTCTAATGTTGGTTTTAGCATCTGTTGAAGAGAGAAAACATCTAAACTTTTTCTGACAGATCTAAAACAGCTGAGTCAGCAATAATCACTCAACAGTGTTCTTGTTTTTAATTTTGCCGTATGGTTGTCACTGTCAACTTGTGTAAAATACATCAAGAACTCTTAAAATTCCTTCAAAAACATTGTTCTCTTTATCTTCTTCAGTTACATATGATTTTATCTTCTTAAGCACTTTTTTTTAAAAAGCTTTTATCTAGTCTGTTGCTACTTTTAGCTATCCATTTGTAACATTCTGCAGTCACTCAGCATCACTGTGATGTAACGGAAAGTTGCAGTTCTTTCATCAGACGTTTCCAGGTGTGGGTACTGTTTTGTGTGTGTGTGTGTGTGTGTGTGTGTGTTTGGGTTGTTGTTTCTGTTCTGAAGACCAACTGGTGTTTGTGGGTCTGATCTGATGAACTTCCTGATGTCTGGGCTGCAGGAAGTAAAATAAGGAAATGTGCATCTCCTGTTGGTGTCCACCTGAGGAGACAAGAGGCTGAGCCATGCTGCTAATGCATGGTTGTCACCAGGGACGTGCAGAGGGGGGGGCTATGGGGGCTTGAGCACCTGCCCCTTTTGCTCCTTGCCCCCAAGTGCCCTTTTGGTCAAAAAAAAATTTTTTTTCCTATTCCTAAGCCCTCCTCTGACACATAATAACATGTACTAAAATTATTTATTTTATTTTATTATTATTATTATTTTTTGTATTTTGCAAGAAAAACAACATAATAAGCCCTCCGGTCACGTACCAACACTACATTCCCCACAATGCAACAGTAGTAGTAGGGGTGGGGCCAATCCGATCCGGAGTCGTGTCTCATGAACCCAGAGTAATAAGACCTGCCTCACATTCAGGAAATCCCTTTCAGTTTGCAGCCAGCTACAGTGTGTGGATTGAGTGAGCAGCACTTTAGCTAACAGCTAGCCAACTTTTCGTCGTAACATATCCACTGTGTGGAAGTATTTTACACTAAACACTGCAAGACAGCAACGTGCAATGTCTGTAGAGCCCATTGCGCCATATTAACTGCGGTCAAGTTAGTTTTACGTTAGACATTCGAGCTCTGGGGCTTCAGCGTGACGCCACACTCGCTGAACCAAAACAGGGAGACCAACCGCGGCCAGCTGCGTCCAGTCCGACCCGCTGTCTGACCGTCTCGGAGGAGGGACAGGCGGAGAGCGGCTGACCGAAATCAGAGCGCACACCCCGGATTGAACAATAAAAACACACAGCTGAAGCCACGGAGTTCAAATATTCACAGAGAAGTTGCTAAACTTCATCATAATTAATGACCAACAGCTATCAGCTGTAGAAAATGAAGGATTTTGCAGCTTGATACTTGCAGCCAACAGTAAACAATCATAAAAAAGCATATTAATTAAAAATCACAAGAAAACTGTGTTAAAAAAATGAAACATAAACAGCTACATTATAAAACAATGTAAAATACTAAAAGCAGGAACATGTCTGTCTGTGTTGGTTTATGCCAAGAACTTAACAGATGTAAAGCTATTTAATATTTTATTTAATCCATTTATTCATTCATTTAAAAGAGACAAAATAAAACAAATTAATCAAAAAGAAAACATTGAATGAAAAGAGTGCAGAAAGAAGAAAAAAAATCTTATATCACCCCCTTATAATAAACATTGAACCAGTCCGGCCCTTGGCTTGTAGCAAATTTGTTTTTTTGGCCCTCCATGTATTTGACTTTGACACCCCTGGCTTATGCAATAGGGAGCACATCGCCCGTCCAAAACCTATCATCTCTCCATAATGGATATATGTCCGATCTTCTAACTTCCTTTGCTGCATAATGTACATTGCATTTATTCTAGCGTTAGGTAAATGTATCTTGAAGGAGAATAGCACTTAAATAAAAGTCCAACAAGAATATTAATTTAGAATTAAAAATAACTCACCCTGAACTACCATAACAGATATAATGTATGTAATAACCAATCAAGTTGCTCCTGTCCAATAAAAGCGTATAGTATAGCAAACCAGGCAACTCTTTTTTTATATAGATTACAGTACACTAAAAAGTTGCACTGTGCCCTTGTTTTTCAATTTTGTAATTTATCATTGTTTATTAAACTCTGAAAGCTATGTGACTTTGTTAATATTCTGTCCTAAAATGCGGTTAGATCATGTGCCCCCTTGTTTTTTGAGCACCTGCCCCTTTAGTGGGCTCTGCACGTCCCTGGTTGTCACGGTTTACCAACTCTGGTCATTATGTACCGTTTACTTGTGTTTTAAAGTTTGTAACTTCCTATAAAACAAACATCCCATCCCAAACACACACACACATCTCTTCCAAACGAGCTTTGTGCTAACACGTTAACTTCAATGTGTTGACAGTGCCACGTACCTTATGACTCATAAACAATGGTGAACAATGATCCTGCTTTTATTGGGCCATTACACTGTCCAGGTACACACTGTGGTACACACTGCAGATAAACTCTGCTGTACACTCTGTGCTACACACTGCAGGTACATTCTGTGCTATACACTGCAGGTATATTATGTGGTACACACTTCAGGTATACTCTGTGGTACACTCTGCAGATATATTCTGTGGTACACACTGCAGATACATTATGTGCTACACACTTCAGGTATACTCTGTGGTACACACTGCACAGGTACACTCTGTGGTACACTCTGCAGATATATTCTGTGGTACACACTGCAGATACATTATGTGCTACACACTGCAGGTATACTCTGTGGTACACACTGTAGGTACATTCTGTGGTACACACTGCAAGTACATTCTGTGGTACACACTGCAAGTACACTCTGTAGGTACACACTGCATGTATACTATGTAGGTACACTGTGTGTTACACTCTGCAGGCACATTCTGTGGTACACACTGCAGGTATATTCTGTGGTACACACTGAAGTTATACTCAGTGGTACACACTGCAGGTACATTCTGTGGTACACACTGCAGGTACATTCTGTGGTACACACTGCAGGTACATTCTGTGGTACACACTGCAGGTACACTGTGTAGGTACTGTGTGGTACATACTGCAGGCAGGCACATTCTGTGGTACACACTGCAGGTATATTATGTGGTACACACTGCAGGTACACTCTGTGGTACACACTGCAAGTACACTCTGTAGGTACACACTGCAGGTACATTCTGTGGTACACACTGCAAGTACACTCTGTAGGTACACACTGCAGGTACACTCTGTGGTACACACTGCAGGTACACTCTGTGGTACACACTGCAAGTACACTCTGTGGTACACACTGCAAGTACACTCTGTAGGTACACACTGCAGGTACACTATGTATTTACACTGTGTGGTACACACTGAAGGTACATTCTGTGGTACACACTGCAGGTATATTCTGTGGTACACAGTGCTGGTATTCTCAGTGGAACACAATGCAGGTACATTCTGTGCTACACACTGCAGGTACATTCTGTGGCACACACTGCAGGTACACTCTGTAGGCATACACTGCAGGTACACTATGTAGGTACACTGTGTAGTACACACTGCAGGTACATTATGTGGTACACACTGCAGGTATACTGTACTCAGTGGTACACACTGAAGGTGCATTCTGTGCTACACACTGCAGGTACACTCTGTGGTACACACTGCAGGTACATTCTGTGGTACACACTGCAAGTACACTCTGTAGGTACACACTGCAGGTACACTATGTAGGTACACTGTGTTGTACACACTGCAGATACATTCTGTGATACACACTGCAAGTATACTATGTGGCACACACTGCAGGTACATTCTGTGGTCCACACTGCATGCACACTCTGTAGGCATACACTGCAGGTACACCATGTAGGTACACTGTATGGTACACACTGCAGATACAGTCTGTGGTACATACTGCAGGTATACTCTGTGGTACACACTGCAGGTACATTCTGTGGTATAATAAAATAATAATAATAATTTTATTTAAAAGCGTCTTTCAGGACACCCAAGGACACTTAACAAACCAATACAGTTCAAACATTATCAGTGACAAGTTGAAATATAAAATACATAAAGATTATAAAATGCAAAATAATAAAAATACATTTAGTAAAGTTAATGATAAGCTAGTCTAAAGAGATGTGTTTTCAGGGCTGTCTTGAACAGAGAAAGGGAGGTGGTGTTTCGAAGGTCTGGCGGTAGAGCGTTCCAGAGGTGAGGGGCAGAGCAGGTGAAGGCCCTGCTCCCCATGGTGGAGAGGCGGGCAGAGGGTACATGGAGATGTAGCGAAGAGGAGGATCTGAGAGAGCGTGATGGGATGGAGATTTGTAGGAGGTCAGATAGATAAGGAGGGGCAAGGTTGTGGATAGCTTTGAACGTGAGGAGTAGAATTTTGAAGATGATGCGTGATTTAACCGGGAGCCAGTGGAGCTGCTGCAGGACAGGAGTGATGTGGTTATAGTAGGAGGTTTGAGTGATGACACGGGCAGCTGAGTTCTGGACCATCTGTAACTTGTGGAGAGATTTGTTGGGGAGGCCGTAGAGAAGGGAGTTGCAGTAATCGATACGGGAAGTCACAAGACTGTGCACCAGGATGGCTGTGGAGCGGGGTGTGAGAGAAGGACGGAGACGGTTAATATTACGGAGGTGGAAATAGGCAGACCGAGTAATATTGTTGATGTGTGAAGTGAAGGAGAGAGTGGTGTCGAGGATGACACCGAGACTCTTGACCTGAGGGGAGGGGGATAGCAGAGAGTTGTTAAGGGGGACGAGAAGATGTTCTGATTTTGAAATAGAGTTTTTGGTACCGACAAGAATGATTTCTGTTTTGTTACTGTTTAGTTGAAGGAAATTGTTAGAAAACCAGTGATTTAGCTCATTGAGACAGTCGGTGAGGATGGAGGGTGGGTGGAGTTAGGTTTTGATGACAAGTAGAGCTGTGTGTCATCAGCATAACAGTGGAAATGGACGCCGTATTTGCGGAAGATGTGACCTAGAGGAAGGAGGTAAATGATGAAGAGGAGGGGTCCGAGGACAGAGCCTTGGGGGACACCCGTGGAGACAGGGGAAGACTGGGAACGGAAGGATTTAAGCTGAATGAATTGAGTGCGGTCAGAGAGATAGGAGTTGAACCAGTCTAACGGGGTACCTGAGATGCCAATGGAGGTTAGTCTGTTGAGGAGGATAGAATGACAGATGGTGTCGAAGGCAGAACTTAGATCAAGAAGAATGAGGATGGACAGAAGACCAGAGTCAGCAGCAAGAAGAAGGTCGTTAGTAATTTTTACTAGAGCTGTTTCGGTGCTATGGTGGGGGCGAAATCCAGATTGAAACTCTTCATAAATGTTGTTGTTGGACAGGTGAGAGTGAAGTTGACTAGCAACAGTTTTTTCAAGGATCTTGGAGATGAAGGGCAGATTGGAGATCGGACGAAGATTACTGAAGTTGGTGAAGTCAAGACCTGGTTTCTTGATGATGGGGGTGATGGCAGCAGATTTGAAGGCTGTGGGAACAATGCCAGAGGTTAGGGAGGAGTGGATGATATTAGTGATGATAGGGAGCAGAGACGGGAGACAGAATTTAACAAGAACTGTGGGAAATGGGTCAAGTTGACAGGATGAGGACTTGGACTTGCTGATAAGCTATGTTAACATGGACATAAGTAATCGGATCAAACGGCCGACCAGATCAAAAGTGAAACACCCCGTTCGGGTCATTTTTTGTGTATTTGGCGTGATCCAACCTAATTTGTGATCAGATCAAAATGGGTGGTTTACGCCGATCAGTAACCCGTTCGGTGCATGTAAACACATGTTCGGTTCCTTTTATCGGACTGTGGAAACTGTCCTGACTGCACATGTGCGCTGCGCATCGCCGTCAATACAATCTGGCGCGGGTCTATTTTTGAAGCGTCTGTTTACTTTCGTCCCGGAAGTAACTTCTTCTTCTGTGGTTTTAACGGAAGTAACTTCTTCTTCTGTGTTTTTAAGGGGAGTGTGCCAGTCTGCGCATGTCAGAACTTCTGATCAGAATAAAAGCCTGCTGCATGTAAACACTCGTCATGAACGGATTGTGCCCATGTAAACGGTGCTATCTAATTATGCAATCAGAACACATTTCAATCCGGTCACAGAATTTTGCCCATGTAAACATAGCTAATTGTCAGCAATGTCATCAGCAGAGGGGAGGGAGAAGACAGAGAAAGGGAGGGAGGGAGGGAGGGGGGAGTTCAACAAGGATGCTGGGGGCAGTATTTGGTCCAAGGTGTTTATGAATTGAAATAATCTTTTCATTGAAATATGACATCAGGGAGTTGCAAAATTCTGTGGAAACCATGTGAGAGGGTAGAGAGTTAGGAGATGAGACAGAACGGTGAAGGAGAGAGAACAATGTCTTTGAATTACCAACATTGGAACTGATGATGTCTGAGAAGTAGCTGGATTTGGCTTGAGAAATACTGTTCTTGTAATGGATGAGGTGGTTTACATAAAGTTCCTTGTGAATTGTGAGACCGGATTTTTTATAGAGACGCTCTAGCCGCCGACATTTGGTTTTCAGGGAGCGGAGTTCTGGAATGAACCAGGGTGCAGAGTTGTTGAAGGAAACAGTCCGGGTTTTCAGTGGAGCAACAGAGTTAAGGATGTTGGTGAGGCTGGTGTTGTATAATGTGACAAGATCATCTGGGTTGGAGGAGTTGAAGGTGGAGAAGGTATTATTAATATGAGATAAAAGAATGTCATGGTTGATATTCTTGATATTACGAAAGGAAAGAGTGCGTTGAGGTTTATCTGAGGAAAATTTAAGATTAACATTGAATGAAATCATCAGGTGATCAGTAAAAGGAAGTTCATCAGAAGAACAGTTAAGAGGAGAGAGTCCAGAACAGCATAGTAAGTCCAATGTGTGGCCCTGTCTATGCGTTGGAAAGTTGATGAATTGTTGAAAGCCACAGCTGTCCAGGCAGCATAATAATAATAATAATAATAATGAATTCAATTTATAATGCACTTTTCATTAATAAAAATCTCAAAGTATTAAGGATGTGAAGTCTCTGGTGAGGGGGTTGTTTTCTTCATCCATATGAATGTTGAAATCGCCCAGCAGGATAATATTGGGTGAAAGAGCTGTAAGATGAGCCATTAGAGCAGCAAAGTCATTCATGAAGCAGTTGTTTACTTTTGGCGGGCGGTAGATAGTTGCAACAACGGTGGGTGTGGGGCCAGCGAGCAGACACACAGTGTGTTCGAAGGAAGAGGAGGGAGGAGTGTTAACCGGAGTGACCTTCCAGTTCTCGCGGTGAATTATCGCGAGACCTCCCCCTTTGCCCGAGGCGCGGGCCTTGGCGATGTCCGGTGGAGTGGACTCATTCAGATGAAAAAAGTCGTTTTGTTGTTGCCACGTTTCTGTTAAACAGATGAAATCCAGTTTTCGATCGGATATTAGATCATGAATATGCTGACCTTTGCCCGTGAGGGAGCGAGCGTTCAGAAGTCCAAACTTTACGGAGGAGGCGGAGGTAGTGACTGGAGCGTTAGCCGACCGAGCTAGGTTGACTAACGTGCTGCTGCTGTTAGCGGTCCGAGCATTGCGGCGTGTGCAGTGGAGAGCGTCCTGTGCTCCAGCATCAACGTGTGGCATGGAGGCTGCACAGTTGCAGAGAGGAAAGCTCTACAGAGAGTGGTGAAGGCTGCACAGAAGTCTGTGGGAGTCAGTCTCCCCACCATCACAGACATTTACACCTCCAGATGCAGAAAAAGAGCCACCTGCATCATGAAAGACCTCACTCACCCAGCACACTCACTCTTTGCACCACTCCCCTCGGGACGGAGGTTGAGGAGCATCAAATGTAGAACCACTAGACTGAGGAACAGCTTCTACCCTGAGGCTGTCAGACTCATGAATAAATAAATAATAAGAATAAACACTGCAAAATGTCACATCATGTTGATACTGATCTGTTTCTTGTTGCTGCGTTCATCTGTGACCATCTGCTCATAATGACTCATGTTCGTGCTGCTGTTTATAATGATGTTTTTCTACTACATTAGGGCTTAGTGTATTACTAGCTGATGTCTCTCTTAGTTAATCCTAGATGTTATTATTGTTTTTCTCTTGCATTTGTTGTTGGATGTAACTGGGACCCTGTGTACATAATCTCGTTTTCAACACATGTACTGCATGCGGTGCAAATGACAATAAATTCTCTCTGACTCTGACTGACTCTGAAAAATGGCGAGAGTCAGACCAGATGGAGGTTATGGGATTAGCCTTGTCAGCGTTGAGTCGACGGCGTGAGCTCCGAGTGGTATACACTGCAAGTACACTGTAGGTACACTTGTGGTACACATTGCAGGTACAGGCTGTGGTACATTCTGCAGGTGTACACTGTGTGCACAGTGCACACTGCATGAGCACACAGCATGAGCACACTGCATGTACACACTTTGCATACACACTACTGGAAAACAGTGTTATTTAAAAAGCTCCTCTTCTCATGTAAACAATGAGCAGTTCAAGGATCTCTCAGAACGTGGGAAATTACATACACGTTCTACCAAAGAACTATCTCCCCCCGATTCTTCCTGGGTGGCACCACAATACAGGAGCAGGATGAACTCCACACCTCGCCTCCTCCCTGGGAGGAGTGGAAATGGGTGGATGGGGGGTTATGGTGAGGGGCTGTCAGTCTGAGCGGCAGCTCTTTTGTTGGCAGCAGTGATTTGCATCAGTTGTTTTTCTGGCTCTGAGAGTTTGTGAGGCGTGGAGGGGAAGAATCCCTCGCCGTCTGATTCTCCACGTGCAAATATCAATTTGAAACGTGCGCTGAAAGGAAACGTGCACGCTCGTTGACTGACAACAGAAGCATGTCTCAGGTCTGCACTGCATTCAGAATATTACAATAAGTCTGCAACAAAATGTAAGTCTGCTCGGTTTGTCGACTTAAAACAACACAAAAAACTTTCCCGTTTTCTTTTTTACCGTTCGTCAGACTCACAGAACTGGATGCAGACCTACAGAACCAGGTGCAGACCTACTGATGAATTCTGGGTAACTGAGGTTTGTGGCTGCTTTCAGGACCAGTTCTTCATCTTTGAGTCTCACAGCTCAAGTTCATGGGGTGGATGTATGACTGAGGAACCGTGACGAGGTTTTTTAACTTGTGGATCAGAACCAGCAGTTCAGAACCTCCCTTTTAAACCATCTGCAAACACAGAAGCTTAAGACTACGTCTCATTTGGACCTTCAAGAGGTTCTGGTTCCTGTGGGGTTGACTCACTGTGTGAGCTGATCAGAGTCTGAACGATGTCCTGGTGTCCGTGGATGGAGGCCAGATGAAGTGCGGTGTAACCCTGAAATAAAACAGAGATACGT
>JBBPBX010086329.1:0-14920 GCA_038048925.1 Garcialebias charrua | reverse complement strand
ATATATAACTACTGTATGTATATAAGTATATATACAGTATAACTATATATATTGTATATACATAACTATATACAGTATATATATATAAAAATATATAACTATATATATACAGTATATCGTGGTGGCAACCCTCGAACCTGGTGGTGGACACCGGCGGTGAGGGATGCTGTCAAGCTGAAGAAGGAGTCCTATTGGGCCTTTTTGGCCTGTGGGACCCCGGAAGCAGCAGATAGGTACCGGCAGTCCAAGCGGCATGCGGCTCGGGTGGTTGCTGAGGCAAAAACTCGGGCGTGGGAGGAGTTCGGAGAGGCCATGGAGAATGACTTCCGTACGGCTTCGAGGCGATTCTGGTCCACCATCCGGCGTCTCAGGGGGGGGAAAGCGGTACGCGACCAACACCATTTATGGTGGGGATGGCGTGCTGTTGACCTCAACTCGGGATGTTGTGAGTCGGTGGGCGGAATACTTCGAAGACCTCCTCAATCCTACTGGCACGTCTTCCACTGAGGAAGCGGAGCCTGGGGACTTTGGGTCGGGCTCTCCAATCTCTGGTGCTGAGGTCACCGAGGTGGTTAAAAAGCTCCGCGGTGGCAGGGCTCCGGGGGTGGATGAGATTCGCCCTGAGTTCCTTAGGGCTCTGGATGTTGTGGGGTTGTGTTGGCTTACGCGACTCTGCAATATCGCGTGGACATCGGGGGCAGTTCCCTTGGATTGGCAGACTGGGGTGGTGGTTCCCCTATTCAAAAAGGGGGACCGTAGGGTGTGTTCCAACTATAGGGGGATCACACTCTTAAGCCTCCCTGGTAAGGTCTATTCAGGGGTTCTGGAGAGGAGGGTCCGTCGGATAGTCGAACCTCGGATTCAGGAGGAGCAGTGTGGTTTTCGTCCTGGTCGTGGAACACTGGACCAGCTCTACACCCTCAGCAGGGTCCTGGAGGGTGCGTGGGAGTTTGCCCAACCAGTTTACATGTGCTTTGTGGACTTGGAGAAGGCATTCGACCGCGTCCCTCGGGGGGTTCTGTGGGGGGTACTCCGGGAGTATGGGGTACCAGGCCCATTGATATGGGCTGTTAGGTCCCTGTACGACCGGTGTCAGAGCTTGGTCCGCATTGCCGGCAGTAAGTCAGGCTCGTTTCCAGTGAGAGTTGGACTCCGCCAAGGTTGCCCTTTGTCACCGATTCTGTTCATAACTTTTATGGACAGAATTTCTAGGCGCAGCCAAGGTGTTGAGAGGATCCGTTTTGGTGGCCTTAGAATCGCTTCTCTGTTTTTTGCAGATGATGTGGTCCTATTGGCTTCATCAGGTCGTGATCTACAGCTTTCGCTGGAGCGGTTTGCAGCCGAGTGTGATGCGGCCGGGATGAGGATCAGTTCCTCCAAATCCGAGGCCATGGTCTTGAGCCAGAAAAGGGTAGCATGCCCTCTCCGGGTCGGGGAGGAGGTCCTGCCCCAAGTGGAGGAGTTTAAGTATCTCAGGGTCTTGTTCACGAATGAGGGAAAACTGGAGCGTGAGATCGATAGGCGGATAGGTGCAGCATCCGCAGTGAAGCGGGCGCTGTACCGGTCTGTCGTGGTGAAGAGAGAGCTGAGTCGAAAGGCAAAGCTCTCAATTTACCGATCGATCTACGTTCCCACCCTCATCTATGGTCATGAGCTTTGGGTTGTGACCGAAAGAACGAGATCTCGGATACAAGCGGCTGAAATGAGTTTTCTCCGCAGGGTGTCTGGACTCTCCCTTAGAGATAGGGTGAGAAGCTCAGTCATCCGGGAGGGACTCGGAGTAGAGCCGCTGCTTCTCCACATCGAGAGGAGCCAGTTGAGGTGGCTCGGGCATCTGGTTAGGATGCCTCCTGGACGCCTCCCTGGTGAGGTGTTCCGGGCATGTCCCACCGGGAGGAGACCCAGAGGAAGACCCAGGACACGCTGGAGGGACTATGTTTCTCGGCTGGCCTGGGAACGCCTTGGGATTCCTCCAGAGGAGCCCCAGAGGAGCTGCTCGCCATTCATCCCCTTGGAGAAGATTCCAGAGTTTGGACTTCAACTTCAGAGAGCTGAATGGCAAGCCAGCCCTTAGGGTGTTACTTCTAGGACCGCTGTCGACTCGATGCAAGGTTTCACCTTCACCCTAAATACACTACTACGTCAAGGCTGTGGTAGGATTTGGAACTATATTTATTTTTGATTGACTGAACCTTGGAGGAGATGTGTACAACTCGGTACACAACATTGAAGGACTTCTGAAGCATTTGCTAAATAAGAACATTGGGACACTGTTCTGATTTTGGTTTGTGATACCTCTTTTGAAATGTTGATACTGTTGAGTGTTTCAAAGGGCAACTGTATGAATGCTTAAAGTATCAATAAGGATCTGAGTAGGTGAACTGAGTATACCTAATATTGAGCTCAACCTGAGGATTAAAAATCTTGCCTATTCCTCAAATTAGATTGAATGACCGGTCATTAAAACAAAATAGGATTTAAATCAGATTGGAAAATAATTGAACCTAAACCTTTTATTTCAACCCTTAAAGCTCCCCTGACATCATCTTTTAACTTTCCATAAAATGGTACAACATATATATATATTAAAGTTGACCTCTGATCGTTTTTGCTAAAACAATGTAAAATTAATGAAAATTCCTCTCAAAAATAGTTTAAAATTAGCGCCGTTTTTTTTACATGGTAAATACGGATTTTCCCGTCGCGTGATTATGACGTCACATCTAGAGTCGGCTCCAACGCGCACATTGAATACAATGTAGGAAGATGCAAACGCATCCGTCCAATTTAGCCATTTAAAACTTTAGATTTTAGCGGTTTGTCTTCAGAGAAGCCAAAGTTATTTCGAGTAAACAGCAGGTTATAATTTTTTTTCTGCTGCTGCTGTTTTTTGTAGACTTTTAACTTCAGGAAGTGAGCAGCTGTGTGATGAGTTACAGGAGCTGCAAGTTGAGAGGCAGAAGGAATTCTACAACATCTAAATCGTTTCCACAGCACTGAAATGGTAATATATTAGTTAATGTTTCTAATAATTATTCAACATTAATTTATAGTTTAAAAAATTAGTCCCTTTTAAAATATCTGTTAAATATTTTAATGTTTATTCTAACATACGTTCTGAAAAACATCATTCATATTTCCAGTTGAAATTTGCATGTTTACATGCACTAAATGTTCACTAAAAATAAAAATAAAATGTTTATATGTCAATCATTAAATTTAAAAATAAATTTATATCAAATACGTCAAAAAACATAAATTTCCATAGCTGTTTTAATAAAAATATCAGTTTGTGTTTTCAGGTTTCCAGGTCTCCAGTCCATCACAGGGACACCTGGACAGGTCTCCAGTCCATCACAGGGACACCTGGACAGGTCTCCAGTCCATCACAGGGACACCTGGACAGGTCTCCAGTCCATCACAGGGACACCTGGACAGGTCTCCAGTCCATCACAGAGACACCTGGACAGGTCTCCAGTCCATCACAGAGACACCTGGACAGGTCTCCAGTCCATCACAGGGACACCTGGACAGGTCTCCAGTCCATCACAGGGACACCTGGACAGGTCTCCAGTCCATCACAGAGACACCTGGACAGGTCTCCAGTCAAGACATCTCAGCTGCATTTTTTTGACCAAACAGGACGGTTTAAATCAAACGGATTCATAAAGATGCATCTAAAAAAATTTTTTTTTTTAATAAATGTAAATTTACAACAAAATAAAAAAATCTTGATGGATAAAAATACACAAATAAAAACTAGTTAAAAATATACAAGCATTAATTTTGGCACCATATGCAGATTCTATAAGATTTCATCAAAAACAAACCTTTAACAATTTTAATAAAAACTGAACAAGTCAAAAGGATGCTGGTTTACTTTCTTTCCTAAACATGTCACCATAAAACATTTTTTAGTTTGTAGCCTTAAAAAAGACAACACTCAAATGAAGCATCACAAAATGTTTATTCTCATAGTTTGAATGAGCTAGTTTTCACTTTAACAGCAGGGTCGTGTTCTCCCTCTTCGTTTCTGTTGTTTTAGTTCTCCATGGGCAAGAAGAGTTGAACAAAGAGACGTGTCAGCGGATTCGGATGACGTGTAGGGAGATTTGATCACATCATCCAACACCTTAAACAGAAAAGCGGGGCTTTGTTATATATGTACCAGTAATAAAGTATTTATATGATTTAAAAAAATTGGGGTGAATATCATTTATTGTTTGAATTGACAGGTTTCCAGTCCATCACAGGGACACCTGGACAGGTGTCCAGTCAAGACATCTCAGCTGCATTTTTTGGACCAAACAGGACGGATGAAATCAAACTGATTCAAACATCTAAAAGTGTTTTTGTTTAAAATAAATGTAAATTTACAACAAAATAAAAAAATCTTTTGATGGATAAAAATACACAAATAAAAACTAGTTAAAAATTTCAGAACGTATGTTAGAATAAACATTAAAATATTTAACAGATATTTTAAAAGGGACTAATTTTTTAAACTATAAATTAATGTTGAATAATTATTAGAAACATTAACTAATATATTACCATTTCAGTGCTGTGGAAACGATTTAGATGTTGTAGAATTCCTTCTGCCTCTCAACTTGCAGCTCCTGTAATGCCTCGTACCCACTGCCCCCTTTGTCGAGCGGCCGAAGCGGCCGGTTTACATTCAAAGTCTATGGAGGAGACGCGTGGAGTCACGGCGAACAAGGAAGCGGCGAGATTCGAGTGATCGAAGCGGCGCGACGGCAGCCTGCACACGCACGCGCGCGTCGCCGTCGAGCCGCCGACGTCCCAAATGTTGATCTCTGGCGGCTCGACGCATCCGGCAAACAGTCGGGAGAGCCTCGCTATCTGATTACACAACCACAACGGGACTTTTTTCGGACTTTTTAAACTCACCGGATCGAGCCTCCAGGAATTGGACCCAAACTCCGGTAAGAAACGTGGCATTTTTACAGTTGCTGCTGACAGGCTGCTGTCCTCTCCAGTGTAGATCACCCCAAACATAAAAAAAAGTTTTAATCTCATCGAAGACCGTCGGAGGTGCAGTTAAAACAACAACTGAACCCGGAAAACAAGCCAGAGACCCCTCCCTCTGCTACCCCCTAGTGTACGTCATCAGACGGTGTTCAGTGGTTCAGTGGGACCGTGACCAGCGGCAAAAAGGGGACGGCAGGCGCGTTTCGAGTTGTGCAGTGGGTAGGAGGCATAATGCCTGGCTGCAAGGCGGACATTGAGGCGAGCTCCCAGCCGCAGATGGCCTCTCCGCGGCTTGTCGGCTTGGTGTCCCTGCCCGCTTAGCTCCGCTTAGCTTAGCTTCGTTAGCTACGCACGATAGCATGTCGGGCGGCGTAGTAGGAGCGATCGTGGAGCGATCCGCGGCTGCTGCTCCGGGCCTGAGACGTCCACAGAGTTTACCGAGTGTTTCCAGCTAATTTATCCTATGAGGCATCCTCTTATGGGAGAAACAGTCATCCAAAGCCGGCTGCCGAGTGCCGATAATGGCGGACCTCACTTGACCGCACTTGGGGACCGTAAAATGGCAGACACGGATGCATTTCCGGAAACAGCCGGAAGTCACGCAAATACGCTTCAAATTGTAATAAAACATAATAAAAATAGTTATACTTTATTTATAAAGCCATTTAAAACAACCACATATTTTTATTAAATACAGGTAATCCCCGACTTACGAGGGGCCGACCTACGAGGTCCCGGATTTATGAGGTTATCATATTTAATAAAAATATGAAGAAGAAAAAAAATGTTTTTTTGTGTGTGTGTTTTTTTGTTTAAATGTTCTTAAATTCATATGTACAGCACTCTGTTGCAGCTATGGTTGTTTTAAAGGCTTTATAAATAAAAATAATTATGAAAATAATAATTTTTATTCATAATTGCGCAACTTCCGGCCGTTTCCGGGAATGCCGCGTGACCTCCAACCTCCATTTTACTACGGTCTCGGGCGGCTCCTGCCAGCCGGCGGTGACCTCCATTTCACATAGTCTCGCTCCTGAGGTTCCTGTGCTCGGATACATGATCTGGAGCTGAACAGTGATTTTGTGGAGGACGGATGGACGAAGGAAAACGACACTGTTGGCTGCGTGAAGCAGCAGACAGCAGTGAGCCGGACCGGAGTAGCAACGAGCTAACATTAGCCTCATGGCTCCAGCCGACAGCCGGCTTTGTGCGATCAGAGGTTCCTGGAGCTCGCCGCGATGTCTGCCTGGCAGACGAAGATATCGGGGGACAGCCACCTAACTTGGAGAAACAAAGCCGACAGCCTTTTTGGAGGGGCTAAGCTAACAGGTGCAGCTAATGCCAAACAGCAACCACGGAGTTGGAGGGGCTAGGCTAACAGGTGCAGCTAATGGCGGTCAGTGTTGCCAGGTGAGAAATGTAGGATTATCGTACTAGAGCCCTAAAATTATCGTATTTTGAGGGAAATTATCGTGCACCCGTAATAAACAAACTAACAAGTATGCTCTATAGTCACTCTGTTGTTGAATAGCGTCTAACAGGCACCCCCAGTTTTGTGGCGTCAGTACTGGTGGGAACCATAGACAATAATACGTATTAATGTCTGGTGGCAACTAATGAGCCCCTCCCACCCCCCTTCTTGTTTTGTTTCATGGCTGAACCACTGCCGAGCTGCAGTGTGGACCGGAGATTATATTAAAAAAAAAACTAATTCTGTAAAATTAATTTAATAACTCAACTAAATTATGTCTATTAAGTTTGTATTTTCAAGGAAATAATAACTTGATCTTTAACTTTACTGATATCACTACTAAAAAAAACATAAAAAAACATTTAAAATTCATTTTATTTATTTATTTTTGAGGTCGGGTGCACTTTTATTTCTGTTCAAATGCTTTCTTCTTGTTTCATACCCTGGACATTCCATAAAGACATGTTGAACCGTTTCAGGGAAATTAGTGCACATGTCACAAAAAAGTCCTGTTGCATGTTTTCATGATGAGGTCTGTGTGTCCTGTTCTAATGCGAGTAAGTTCCTGTTTCTTCCTGCTTATATCTTACCTTTTTATGAATGTTGTGTAAATGTCTTCCTGTATCAGTAATGTCCCAGTTTTCCTGTCATATTTTCTTAATATATTTCTTTATTATTATTTAACGTTCAACTTTATATACATGTTCTATCAATCATCACTTCTTCCAGACCGGTGTCAGACACTGCCACACCGCTTTGCTTTTTCTAATTCATGGGGCGGGCGCAGCGGACTATTCAGCCAATCACGGTCGTTGTTCTGCATATACGTCACTCATAGGTCACATTTAGAAAAGCACGATTGGCTGGAATTTCAAGATGCCTTCAGGGTTCACAAAAAAACTCCGACAGACAGTTGCGACAGGCTGATGGAAACCGATCACAACTACACGTTCTCAGAATGGTCAAATTATCGTATTTTTGGCCTTTTTCGGGATTATTGATCGTACATTGTACAGAGGGCAAAATTATCGTACAAATACGATAATTATCGTGCACCTGGCAACACTGATGGCGGCATTTTAAAGTGTTTTAAAGTGTTAGGATAGTTGAAATGCTTGGTAACTGTTCATTACCACACATGTACGTGTTCAGTGGCGGCTCGTGTGGTATATATACCTATATACAGGTAGTCCCCGATTTACGAGATTTTCGTCTTACGAGATAGTCGTAGTAACAGAACTCGCTCGTAAGTCGGGGATTACCTTTTCAGGTAGTCCTCGACTTACGACGGCCTTGACTTACGACGTTTCGGGGTTACGTCACGCATCTCATTAAAAAATAAAAAATAAATTGAAAAAATTTGAAAAATCTTATTTTATGTGTTTAAATGTTCTTTCTTTTATGTGTACAGCACTTTGTTGTAGATGTGGTTGTTTTAAATGGCTTTATAAATAAAGTATTATTATTATTATTATTATTATTTTGAAGCTGATTTACGCAGTTTCCGCCAGTTTCCAAAGGGTGGGGGGAGCTTGACACGCTCAGTGGAAACTTACAGGAGCGGGAGACCTCATTGTTTCGACAGGCAGACCGGAGCAGACCTTACTGTAAAACTCTGGACCGTTGGACCATGCGTGGAAATACAGGAGACCTTATTGTTTGGAGTGGAGGTTTACGAGGCAGAGAGGCTACAGCTGAGCAACGAGTTAACATTCTAACAGACGTTGCTGTAAACGCTGTGGACCGCGTGAAGCTGCAGGAAGCTGCACAGCTCACCAGCTCCCAGTAAGAAATTAACTATTTTTTCCCTTCATTATGGCTCCGAATGTACTGTATGTGTTTTTTGATAATTATGTAGGGTAATGTGTTAGGATAGGCTGAGTGCTTGGTAAAAATACAGTACTGTACGTATGAGGTGCCGTTTGGACGTATGAGGTGCATGAGGTTTGGACGTATTTTCCGACTTACGATGATTTTTGAGTTACGAACGGGCGTAGGAACGGAACTGCGTCATAACTCGGGGACCACCTTACTGCATCACTATTCTCCTAACTTAATTAGGAGAGAATATATTCTGAAGGACTTTAGTAAAGGACTTTAGTTCTCACCTCCTTCTACAGGTGTGCAGTGGAGAGCATCCTGTGCTCCAGCATCAACGTGTGGCATGGAGGCTGCACAGTTGAAGAGAGGAAAGCTCTGCAGAGAGTGGTGAAGGCTGCACAGAAGTCTGTTGGAGTCAGTCTCCCCACCATCACAGACATTTACACCTCCAGATGCAGGAAAAGAGCCACCTGCATCATGAAAGACCTCACTCACCCAGCACACTCACTCTTTGCCCCACTCCCCTCAGGACGGAGGTTGAGGAGCATCAAATGTAGAACCACTAGACTGAGGAACAGCTTCTACCCTGAGGCTGTTAGACTCATGAATAAATAAAAATAAAATAAAAAAATAAACACTGCAAAATATCACATCATGCTGATGCTGATCTGTTTTCTTGTTGCTGTGTTCATCTGTGTTCATCTGTGACCATCTGCTCATACAAACTCATGTTCGTGCTGCTGTTTATTCCCACTATATTAGGCTTAGTGTATTACTAGTTGATGCTTTTCTTAGTTAGTTCTAGATGTTATTACTGTTTTTCTCTTTCATTGTTGTTGGATGTAACTGGGACCTCGTGTACATAATCTCGTTTTCATCTCATGTACCACATGCGGTGCAAATGACAATAAAGACTCTCTGACTCTGACTCTGACTAAACTAGACATAAAAAAGATCAGAACTAATTTTATATAATTTCTGGTCGCGCCTAAAGCCAAATAAATCCAATTTAAAATATTTAATAGAATTTATCCTACTAAGGAATTTCTAAGGACAACATTTAAAATTGACACTGGAAATTGTGTTTTTTGTGAGACAGAGAATGAGAACCTATCTTTTCTTTGATTGACAGTTCAGCAATGTTGGCTTGATTTTAAAATGTGGATCCATTCCAAGGGGATTCAGCTACTTCTTCTTCTTTCGACTTTTCCCTTTTCAGGGGTCGCCACAGCGAGTCATCCTCCTCCACCTCACTCTGTCCTCTGCATCCTCTGTCCTCACTCCAACTACCTCCATGTCCTCTCTAACTGCATCCATATATCTCTTCTTTGTCTGTCTCCTGGCAGCTGTATTCCTAACATCCTTCTACCAATATGAAGAAATCAAATTTGGGTTAATTAATAAGATTGGAAATAATGAATATGCTATCAATAATTTGATTATATTAGCTAAACATTATGTTCATAAATGTCGTTTTTTTTTTTTTTTTTTCAAATGTAAACCTAAGTCCTATGCAAAATCTTTAAAATATGTAAATGAAAAAAATGCTGGCAAATTTCTTAGTTAATTTCAATTTATTTATTTACCCTTTATTTATACAGGTAGTCTCATTGAGCCACAAGAACTCATTTTCAAGAGAGACCTGTTTAGGGAGTAGATAGTGGGAGTTAAGGGCCTTGCTCAGGGAGCCAGGGTAGGACGAAAGAGGGTGGAGGCAGGTGTGGTTGTTTCACCTTTTCCACCCACATTTTGATGTTGTCGGTACCGACGATCTTCCGATCACAGGCCCACTGTCTCTAACCTCTGTGCCACCACTCCCCCATTTCCTCATATAATGCCTTTTTCTTCTTCTTCTTCTTTATTTGTTTTATTTCCACTAGGTTATGAATCACCTTTTGTAACTTTCGATTGTAAGAACTGGTACTTTTTGTTTTGTATTGTTAATGGTTAAAGGAAGTTTAAAAACAAATGATTGTGAGATCTCGCGAGATGTGCTAACTCTCAGCATCTACCATGGGCAGGGGTCTGCATCCTGCGGCTCTGAGGCTACATAAAGCTCTTTGGTCCCTCTGCACTGGCTCCTCCAGGCTTTTGCTAAAATAAATCTGAATTTTATTGAAATTATTGCCACAATGAAAAAGGCTAGTTTTAGCAGATTTCCTGTCATTTTCATGTGAAGAATAGTACAAATACAAGGCGTAAAACATGTAGATTGCATCATGCTAGTAGTTTGTTAGCCACTTTAAGTCAACGTTCAGTCTCACAACGTGATCGTTCTCTCAAAACCACCAGAATGTTTTTGGAATATCTTTAAGACAAGTTGCTAATGTAACCTGGTTGTATTTCCCCTTTGTTATAATTACACAAAATGTCTTTTTGTATTGTTGTATTATTGTATATTGTTTCTTACCTGACTGAAACGCCACTGTCATTATTTTAGCCGTGTTACTTTAAGATTAGAAGCCCCTCCTTTTTATTTCTTCTTCTGTGGTTTTGTCTTTAAATTGTTTGCACCCCTTAGACTCTCCCCTTTTGTCACGTTGTCCTGTGGGAGAGGTGCGTGCTCTTTATTTTTCATCTACATACATTCAGCTTATTTATAGATTTATTAAGTTAATTTTTATGTACTTTTGTTCTGTGTAGGACTTGGAGTGGGCAGCTTCTAACACGGTGGTTTTGTGTGTTTCATGTCTGTCAGAATAAACCAAGTCATCCTGTGAAGCCAAACTGTGTCACGGACTGATCAATTCATAAACTAGCACAACGCAGAAAGGATCCGGTTACACTTGGTGCCGTGACCCGGACATTATCAGCAGTTGAGGGAGGTCTTGTCTGAGATGGAGATGAAGGGCATCATAAGGAAGTCTAAGTGAATATGCTTCCCCGCTTGTTATGGTGTGGAAAAAGTATGGGGACATGAGGATATGCACTGACTTCCGCTGGCTTAATGCTAAATCCGTTAAGGATGCTCATCCATTACCCCATCAGTCTGACTGCCTTGCTACTCTTGGTGGGAATGCTCTTTTCAGCACCATGGACTTGACCTCTGGATTCTACAACATCCCCTTCCATGAGTCCGACAAACATTATACAGCTTTTACCACGCCGCTTGGACTTTATGAGTACAATCGTCTCCCACAAGGTTTATGTAACAGCCCAGCTTCCTTCATGAGAATGATGCTTAACGTTTTTGGTGACTTGAACTTTTCCAGCCTCCTCTGTTATCTAGATGACCTGTTGGTGTTTGCACCTTCTGAGGAGGAATCGTTAAAAAGGCTGGAGATTGTTTTCTATCGCCTGAGAGCTAACAACTTGAAGCTGTCCCAGAAAAAGTGTCACTTTCTCAGGAGGTCTGTGAGGTTCTTGGGCCATGTTGTGGAGGCTGGTGGTGTTTCTGTTGATCAGGAGAAGGTAAAAGTCATCTCTAGTTTTGACAAAAAGGACCTCATGAAGGAGGATGGCTGCACTCCGTGCCAGAAGAAGGTGAGGTCGTTCTTGGGCATGGTGCTATTCTATCAGCACTTTATTCCAGCTTGTTCCCGCATTGCAAAGCCACTTTACGCCCTCACCGCAGGTCAGAAACGTAAAGTGAAGGGCAAAGGACACGGGAAAGCTGGAACTTTTCGTGTCCTGACTCCCCAGGACTGGACTCCAGCTTGTGAGAAAGCGTTTGGAGACCTTAAAGCTGCACTCCTTGATTGTGTGGTGCTAGCACATCCTGATTTTGAGAGGCCATTTATTCTCTCAACTGATGCTTCATTGGATGGGCTCGGTGCTGTTTTGTCGCAGGTCCCGGCTGATGGAGAGATTGCTAGACCTGTTGCTTTTGCCAGCAAGTCTCTCAGCCGCAGTCAGGCCAACTATCCTGCACACAGGCTTGAGTTCCTGGCCTTAAAGTGGGCTGTGTGTGATAAGTTCAGCCACTGGCTGAAGGGTCACAGGTTTACTGTGTGGACGGATAATAATCCTCTCACATATATCCTGACCAAGCCCAAACTGGATGCCTGTGAACAACGCTGGGTCTCTAAGCTTGCCCCGTACAACTTTGAGATCAGGTATGTTCCAGGGAGACAGAATGTGGTGGCAGATGCCTTGAGCAGAGCCCCTTTTGTGAAGCCCTTGGCTGATCGCCTTCTGTCAGAGCCTTGTCAGGAACTTTTGGAACAAGTCTGTGAGCTTCCTGATCACGCTGTGCAGGATATTTTCCGTTTGACCTGCCAGCTTCAATCAGTGGACAGCTCTTCTTCCATTATAGCTGACACATCCATGACCTGTGACGAGGTCTCCTCTCTTTTGTCATCTGTCTACAGTGGGGATGCTGGTCAGGCTCAACATGCAGCATCTTTAGCTGACCACTTGGACGTGATAATCCCACATAGCACAGATCCATCAACAGCTCTTTGTCTATCTGACCTTGTCTCTCACCAGAGAAATGACCCTGTTGTTTCCAGAGTTGTCTTCTATGTTGAGCGGGGACGCCGTCCGTCAAGGTGGGAACGCTTTGGTGAAAACCAACTGGCTTTAAAAGTTCTGAAGCAATGGGACAAACTAACATTGCTGAATGGTGTCCTTTACCATGTCATAAAAGACCCTCTAAAAAAAGGTAAACGATTCCAATTTGTGGTCCCTGATGCTTTGAAGTCTGTGGTTTTGACTGGTGTCCATGATAATGCAGGTCATCAGGGCCAGCCACGAACATTCTCCTTGGCTCGCCATCGCTTCTTTTGGCATGACATGGAAAGGGATGTGCGAGATTTTGTGAGAAAGTGTCCCAGATGTATCCTCAGTAAAACCCCAGAGCCTGCTGTGAGAGCCCCTCTGGAGAACATCAGAACCAGTGCTCCGATGGAGCTGGTGTGCATTGATTTCTGGTCGGCTGAGGACAGCAACAACAAGTCTGTGGATGTTCTGGTGATCACAGATCACTTCACAAAATTAGCACATGCGTTCCCGTGTCAGGACCAAACTGCTAAAAGAGTTGCAAAGAAGTTATGGGATGGGTTTTTCTGTGTTTATGGTTTCCCTCAGCGCATTCACTCGGATCAGGGTGCAAATTTTGAGAGTGAGCTACTGGCTGAGCTTTTGGAGCTGAGTGGTGTCAGTAAATCGCGCACCTCACCCTACCACCCAATGGGTAACGGGACTGCAGAGAGATTCAATCGCACCCTGGGCAATATGTTAAGATCTCTTCCTCCACGTTCAAAGCACAAATGGCCTCAGATGATCCAGTCTCTGACTTTTGCTTACAATTGCACAGTTCATGAGACCACTGGCTTTGCACCGTTCTATCTGATGATAATAATAATAATAATAAATAATAATGAATTCAATTTATAACGCGCTTTTCATTAGTGAAAATCTCAAAGCGCTACACACATTGAATGCTACACACATTCATACACCGGTAGTGGCAGACTACTGTACCATGCAAGGTGCTTTCCAGTCCTACCGGGAGCAACTCGGGGTTAAGTGTCTTGCCCAAGGACACAACGACACATGGTGTGGGGAACCGGGATTCGAACCGCCAACCTTCCGATCGGGGGACGACTGCCATTACCACTAAGGTTAAGTGTCTTGCCCAAGGACACAACGACACATGGTGTGGGGAACCGGGATTCGAACCGCCAACCTTCCGATCGGGGGACGACTGCCATTACCACTACGCCATGGCCGCCCCGGATTTGGAAGGATGTTTGGTGATGTTTGGAAGGATTCCCAGGCTGCCTGTTGACCTTGTTTTTTGGAACGTTCTTCACGATGATGCCATTTGCGACTACCGCTCTTACGTTAAATCACTGGTTGAAGATCTGCGTTCTGCCATGTTAATGGCTGAGAAGAGCACTAGTGCAGAGCAGCAACATCAATGTGACTAGTATAACAAGAGAGCCAAGGGTCACCCTCTGTCAGTTGGAGATCAGGTCCTGGTGGCAAACAAGGGAGCCAGAGGAAAGCGGAAGCTTTCTGATAAATGGGAGCCTGTGATGTACACAGTGGTTGCATCCAAACCTGCTCTCCACATTTATCGAATTAGAGATCGGCATGGCAATGAGCGTGTGGTGCATCGCAACCTCCTTCTTGATGTGAACTTTTTACCTGTGGGAATGACCTTGGATGGCAATGTGAACCGCCATGCTGACAGTGTGGTTGGAGTTCCCCCAGTTTCTGTCCTACACGGAACAGGATGTTTTAGCGAGGCTCCTAGGGATGTTCCTGCTGAGCCTTCCCTACCCAACTCCCTGTCCTGCAGTGATGGGGGGGACCGTACTGCCTCATGGGCTCCATCAGTTGTAAATAGTGACCTGCCTCATGACTTGGAGAACTCCTCTATGGACATTGGAGTATTGGCGACTGCTGGTTCCTTACCTCATCTTCCTGATGATGCTGGTTTTGTTCATCCTCCAGACAGTGTGGGTGGGGATGTTGTTCGCCGCCTAACTTCACGCTTTGGGAGGGTTATTAAACCAGTTTGTCGCTTGATAGAATCCATGGCTGTCATTGAGGCACTGTATGATAAGAATAATGTTCAGCCTGTTATTGATGTGTGAGTTTCCACATTTTTGTTGTATGATTCCTGCCATTGACTAGGATCGTCTTTTTCTTGGTTTGCATAAGCATCAGTACCATATGTGTTCATTC
>JBBPBX010086328.1:0-14920 GCA_038048925.1 Garcialebias charrua | reverse complement strand
TGACACAACCACAGACCACCGAGCTACCACAGCTCTCTCTGTGGAGCAGAGAGCTGCTATCTAGGGTTCCCGGGGGAGCAGATGGTGAGGGTTAAGGGCCTTGCTCAAGGGCCCAGAGTGGGGCAGATGAGGGTGGAGCCAGGTGTGACTGCTTCACCTATCCTACCCACTTTTTTGATGTTGTCGGTATCGGGGCTTGAACCGGTGATCTTCCGATCACAAGCTCACTTTCTTAACCTCTGCGCCACCACTCCCACTACTACTCTGCTCCCATCTAGTGGCTGAAAATGGTAGTGTTCACATTTTTTTCAGTCAGAATGAATGAAAATGGTCATATCCCAGCCAAAAATTGGTTTATAAATATGGGAAAAAGTCCATAAATACATTGGGGCCAAGATGGTGTAGTGGGGGCCAAGATGGTGTAGTGGCAAGGGAACTGGACTTGGGACCCGGAGGACCCAGGTTCGAACCTCAGTCACGGCATAACTTGTGGTGTGTTTGTTTGAGCAGCACATCTTATCCCAACTGCTCCCCGGCGCGCTTTCTATAGCTGCCCGCTGCCACCTGGTGGTGATTGGGTTAAATGCAGAGTCAAATTTCGTCTTGTATGGAAACATGCACAGATGACAAAAATATGACATCATTATTATTATTATTAATGTATTATTATTGCTTCGGCCTATAAGTCGCAGGGTAAATTATGCAAAAAAATGCATCTTATACAGCGAAAAATACGGTACAACAAAAATCTGTCACTATTTATGAAAACACAATACAAAAATAGTTACATGTGCTTTTAAGTGATGGGTTATTTAAAATCTAACTGCACCAAAATAACCTGTGATATGGACTTGATGATGTCAAATGTAGCTTAGCGTAAATTGCATGCACTCCTGATGTCATCTTCATACTAAATGTTTATTTAAAATCCCTGCATGAGGCGCATAAGAGTTTGTGACGGTGGAAGGGTGGAAGCATCATGCCCTCCCCCTCAACTGAGACTCAGGCGTTAAATCATAACATCCTCCCCTGCTGTGGCCCACCAGAGGAATCTGTACGTCAGGTCCACTCCTAGGTTGACCAGACGGGGGCTGCTTTGTGCTGGAATGCTCCTCAAGCAGTTGCACCGACAAGCAGTCGGACCCAAACTGGACCTGAGAGGATATCTTTATGTCAGTGCAGAGGAGGCAGATCACATGAAGAAATCACTGATTTACACTGATTGAAATGACAGTCGTCAGTTTATGTGTGGGAGTTTCAATAAGTTTGGCTGTTTGTTTGGATACCAAATAAACCCTAAAACTCTGCAGCTGATTATTGATTAGACAAGCCCCGGTGTTGTTTTAATTTCCACAAGTTCCTTCCTCTGGAAGCTCTTATTTCAGCTGCTCCACAAGGCGTGGGTGATCTCTGAGCAGAGGAATGTTTCTTTTGTTTTCTTTTGCCGTCCCTCTGTCACAGTGCAGGTGGATGGTGAGGGGTCAGATAGCGTCTCTGTGTGTGTGTATATAAATATATATATATATATGGGTGAGAGGGTGTTTGGCTGCACATTCGAGAGGAGGGGCCTCCTCCTCTGCCTGGGTGTGAGTTCACCGCTCTCAGTCGGAGCAGTCGGGGCTGAGCTTGAGTTGGAGGAGGACAACTATCTTATATTTTTCTACTTGAGTGGTTGTTTTCTGACTGACATGCTTGCCGTGAGCTTCTTTTTGGGATCTAAATTGGAGATATCTTATCAGAGGTTTTGACAATGCAAGGTCGAGCTAATAAATCCCCAAAGAAGGAGCTGGTCATAGAGAGTCCACAGCAGTTCAAGACGTTGGCTGCAGCTGAGGCTGATGTAGACCCAGTCCCACAGGAGGTGGTAAGCCTTAAATGAATTTAGACACTAAAGGAGAACGTCTGCTGTGCTGTTCCTAGTTGTTCTCGTGTCTTTCAGTGTGGCGTACCACAGCCGTAAAAACCCAGAGGCAGGTGTCATGTGAGCATCTTTTTTCATTACCCACAATGCTGCCAACTCGTATTAAAAACTTGCAACTGCAGCAGCAACTTAGAGGTTTACTACCTGCGTGAAAGCAGCATTTCAGGTTTAGTTTTAAAAGACAGAGGCTTGTAAAACTTTCTTTATTTGGCTCAAAAGTCAGCAGAGATTTGACGTGAAGATGCCCTTGTGCTCCTCGGAGTCATTTCAACAGTCCTTGGTGAGGGACTGAATGTATCGCTCGGTGGAGGAACATGACACAGTTGTTTCAAGCTGGGTGAGGGTGCAGATGAACAGCTGCTGGATCTCCACAGGGAGAGACTGGAGGAGATCATGTTATCTTTCAAGCATGCTTTTTTTGTGTGTGTGTGTCTTAAATTGATGGTTCAAACTTTAAATTCAGTACAAATCTGGTAAAACGGACATATTTAGAATTAGGGATGCACCGATCCACATTTCTTGCTTCCGATCCAATACCGATACTTAACTCTGGGCATAGACCGATACCGATATTTTTCCGATCCGAAACTGTTCCAAGTATATGAGTCTGTATAATCAATTTTTTGAACTGAGATCATTCATTTTAACAATGTCTGAGTTACACCCAATAAAGACACTCTGGGCCTTACAACCGGAAACTCACATACTTTAACAGCATACAAGAAGCAGGTCTATACCACACACAACCTTCTCACTCATGGTGCAGCTGGAAAACTAAAATACTGCTAAGCATTATGGGAAAGACAACAAAATCCACTCCCATTGTGGTTAAGGGGAATGGACTGTGTTGTCTTTCCCAAAATGCTTAGCAGGTTTTTTTAGTTTTCCAGCTTTAGGTGCAGCTGGAAAACTAAAATACCGCTTAGCATTATGGGAAAGACAACAAAATCCACTCCGTGGTTAAAGGGAGTGGGCTGTGTTCTCTTTCCCATAATGCTTAGCGTTTTTTTTTCCAGCTGCACCATGAGTGTGTGGTATAGACCTGCCTCTTGTGTGCTATGTAAGGTTGTGCGTTCCCTGTTGTGAGGCCCAGAGTGTCTTCATTGGGTTTAACTCACACAATGTTAAGATGGCAGTCATAGAATACGGTGGAACACAAGTGCACTTTGAAGTTGGATCGGAAATATCGGTAGGTTGGATCCGATACTCCGATACTTAAAGTATGCTGGTATCGGATACCGATACTGGATCGGATCGGCCCCATCCCTATTTAAAATGCTTTCTCAAGGTTTGACTACAAGAATACAAAAAGTCTGCTCTCTGTGGTCCGCTCTTCAATGACCAAGCATTGGTCTGTTTTCTCTGAGTGGACTGAGTGGTTGACCACTCTGAACTACTGACAAGCAAAAAAAAATAAAAATAAAAATCCCCAACAACAGAGCAGGTTCAGGAATGCATCACCGTGGGGGAAAAGGTTAACACAACTGTTATGGGGTCAAACCTTTCACCCGCTTCATTTCTGAAATATTAAGTGTTTGGGTTTCACCACCGCAGGTATGTGCAGAGGCGACTCCCACATTGTCTGTGTCATGGTGCTGAACACGTCGCTTTTAGAGTCCTTAACCAAACATCTCTGGCAGTTTTCGAAAAGCTCTGGATGAAGCGACCTGCTCTGAGTCATCGTGAGTCTTTCATTCCGGGACGTTGCTTCACATCTGATGAACCTGAGGCTTCTTTTCCTCGTTCAGCTCGTCCGATAGGATCTGGGGTTTTGGAGAGTTTAGACAACACACATCTTATCTTGCAGACATCACGAATACCATCCAGGTTCACCTGTCTGACAGGCAGCAGTCTGCCCCCATCAGTCCACCTTTTCTTATAATCCTATTGGGTAACGTCATTTAAAAGGTCAAAAGGGGAGGAAGAGCGCAGATGTGTAAATGAGAGCTGCATTCTGCTTTGTGCAAGTAGACAGCAGCTTTGGGTTGGATTCACTTCGTCCTATTCTTTCAAGTCAAAATGTGAAACGGGTCTTGTGTGATACTTGTTATGTATTATGAGCTGGAGACAAGTGACCCGTGCTGTCACTCAAAAGTCTGCTCGTGTTCATTTTTCACTTTGCCTTCTCTCTGGCTCTTAGATTTATCAGTAACACTTTACAATAAGGTACACAAAATTTGATTAATTACTAGGGAACCCCTCAGGAACGTATCAGGAGTTAATGGATAGTTAACCAGTACTTACTGGGGAACACACAGCCAAGCCTTATTTTAGCAGACTACTGGTACTGGTTAGTTACTTTGTAAATGAAGATGAACTAATCAAGAACTAATGGGTAGTTAACAAGAAAACCAAAGAGGAACCAATTAGGAGTTAATGAATAGTTAATCAGTACTTACTGGGGAATAAATAGCCAAGCCTTATTAGCAGGCTACTGGTTAGTTACCTTGTAAAGGAAGATGAACTAATCAAGAACTAATGGGTAGTTAAACCAAAGAGGAACAAATCAGCTAAAGAATAGTTAACCAGTACTTACTAGGGAACAAATAGCACTTTGAGATTTTCATTAATGAAAAGTGCGTTATAAATTGAATTCATTATTATTATTATTATTATTAAATAGCCAAGCCTTATTAGGGGACTACTGGTTTGTTACCACAGAAACAGAGGAGAGATTCTCCATGGGGGGTTGTGAATAAACCCTGCACCAGTGAGGTCACAGCTCAGTCATAGTTGAGATGACAGCAGTAAAAGTTTATGAAATCAGTTCTTACCATTGATTAGTGGTAAGAATCCAACAAAACCAGTAATCACTAGGAAACAGGTTTATGAGCTGTGACCTCACTGCAGCGTTTATTCAGAACCCAAAGGGAGAATTTCTCCTCTGTTTCTGTGGTAACAAACCAGTAGTCCCCCAATAAGCCTTGCATGTTCCCCAATAACTACCCGTTAGCTCCTGGTTTGTTCCTGATTTATTCCTGATGTGTTCCCCAGTAGTTTATCAAATTTTGTGTACCTGTACCTTACTGTAAAGTGTTATCCATTTATCCCCCAACCTATCATCTCAGTGCTGACAGCTCAGTCTCCATCCAACGCTGCATCTTTGCAGCTCGCAGGCCTTGAAAGTTACTGGAAAGGTGTTTTAGCATTTCACACACACAGTGACAACGCATCTAAAGTCATAAATGCCTGCTGAAAGTGTGTCCATGTTCACAAAGGTTTGTTGAAAAGCATTGACATGTGGCTTGTGATTGCAAAAACCTGCCCCAAAAAGTCACTGATGTTTTTGTTTTTGGCTCTGGGTGAAATTTGCTTGTACAAAGTTCCTTCAGCTGGTGACGTTAACGTGAAGTTCTCTGCACAAATGAGGTTCTGATTAGCGCGTCTCATCACAGACGGCAGGTCTTATCTGAAGGTATGTCTCCCAGTGTGACAGCACATCTGGATTAGCCACTGGAGACAAGCCGCTCCGTTCACTGAATCATCTTCTGACCTGAACTTGGCTTTGTTCAGGGCTTCACTGGCAGTTCTACAAAACAGGGTGAATTGTGGTTCCTATAGATTTTCAATGTTTAGTCAGCAAAATCATTAAAGCAAACTTTGCTTTGTTAATTTATTTAGTACTCTCTACTTTTTGTCAAACCTGTGCTGCATTCAGCATTTGAGCATATTTGTCCAGGTATTCATACTTTGTACAAACAACAGATATACTTGTACTTTCATAAAAAAGATAAATTCTTCTTTTATTTTTTATCTTTTGTTTTCTGTTTTATGAATTAGCAGTTCCAGATCTTGATTCTAACCAAGTTTGGGATTATGGTTCTGTTTGAACCAATCAGATTTAGACATTTAGCCAACTTCTGCATTTTGTAAAGTGAAATGTTGCTTCATTATTACAATTACTGTATCATCATATTTTGGATCATTGCAGTTTATGCTGTTTCACTTGAAGCTGATCTCAACGCAGACCCTTCCAGAAGTTGAGCGATGATTTTTGACTTTTTTTTAGAGATTTATTGTCAGAGTCATTTATTGTGAAGAGCAAAGCTGCTGAACAGAAACATGAAGTCATATGTCAACATGCTCTGACGCAACGTTCAGGATTTTTCTACTTGGCAAGCTGCAATAAGCACATCTGCTTTTACTTATGTGTTGTTTACGTCCTATTTGTGTCAAACTCGTAGTCCTCATTGTTGGTGAAGAATCTTCAATTTCTTAGTAACCTCGTTTTTGTGTTCTCCAGGTGAAACGGAAGGTGATCGAGCCGCTGGATTATGAAAATGTGCTGGTTCAGAGAAAGACCCAGATCCTCAGTGATGTCCTCAGGGACATGCTGCAGTTCCCCCTCGAGGACTTTGAGGTGAGATTCAGGCCTTCTGGCAGCCGTCACATCTTAAATCTGTTTTTTGTCGATAAAATCACAAGGAACTAGGCTGTATGATATTAAGAAGCCATGCAGTTGCAGCATAATCTTTGCTTAAAGCAACACACATACCAGTTATGATATATCCCCATTTTCTTCACTCCTCTTTCTTGTCTGTCATCCCGATGCTTTCAACACCATGTGGGAATTTCAGCATCTTGCTCACCATTAAGTCAGCTGAGGGGTTCACCAGAATGCCAAACATGCTGTTAGCATGCAGCTTGAGTCTGTGATTTATTCCACTCTTTAGTGATATTATCACTGCACACACTGATACTGTGATGCTGATAAATGCTCTGGTGAGGAGGAAAGTTGAAGTGATGATGCTGGAAAAATCAGACCCCGTGGATGACAAAATAATTAATTGCAATAGTAAGAATTGCTCAGCTGTGTAAAGTACTAACACAGTTTTTAGATGAAGTGTTTCAAATATACTTTTCCAATTAGTGTTATCTATCCAACGGTAACGTTTGCCTCCCAACTTGTTTCCTTAGATGTTTAGTTTAGTGGTCTTTTCTTTGGTCCGGGTGTGGCCACCGTTGTGAGTGCTGGGTGGGGTTTTCCTTTTGTTTACATCGTTCTACACCGAGGCGAGTGACTGGGTTTATTGGTTTAATTGGCTCATTCTGTGTGTGACGTTGTGAGAGCGAGCGTTATCTGGAGCCACACTGTGCAGGACTTCGTCTGTCACACTTTCCACGCTGCAGCGGATGGAAAGTCTAAAATGGAAATCTGGAGCGGTGCTGTGTTCTTCAGGAAATGAGAGCTCTTTGAAGGATGTCCTTCTCCAAAGGCAACAATGAGATGGATCTTAACGTGGAAAGCCTATTCTTAACATTCTTATTCTTGAAAAAAATATAGATGTTACTGCACAGGTAGAGAACTTTCTGTTCTGTATGAAACTTTTGTTTTAGTTTTCCATTTCCTCACCCTCCCTGGTTAGATTATGGAATTCAAGGAAATTATTTTTGGAGATACAGGTAGTCCCCGATTTACGAGCGCTCTGATCTACGAGGTTCCGGACTTACGAGCTGGCAAATTTTTTGAAAAAACGCAAAAAATACTGAGTTTTTCTGTGTTTTTTCACCACAGTTCGTTAGCTAAACATGTGGACACACGTTTCCGATCATTTTTATGCACTCATAAGCAGTTTTTCGATGAAAAACGAGTGTTCGTAGTCGCGCTAGCAAAACCGTTCCAATTTACGAGCGAAATTCCGGACTTACAAGACACGTGGCGGCCGTTCAAAATTACGAGATTTCCGGTTTACGAGCGCCTCATTGTAACGGAACTCGCTCATAAATCGGGGACTACCTGTAATCTCTTATTCTGCTGCAGTTATACAGATTGTACTTGTATAGCACCTTTCTATCTTATCAAGACACTCAAAGCACTTTACACTACAATCTGTGCCCTCGTTCACACATTCATACATCACTCTACTAGATCTGTACAAAGACTAATCAGTGCTTTATCACATTCATACACCGATGGGACACACATTGGAGGCAACGAGGGGTTCAGAGTCTTGCCCAGGGACACTTCAACCTGTGACTGCTGGTGGAATCGAACCCCTAGCTCTCACACTGGAGGACGACTGCTCTAACCACTCAGCCACAGCCTCCCCGTCCAACAATGATAGCTCTTTTTTATTTATCCACTATCTATACTATAGCATGTAATTTAATTGTCAGGAAAAGAGTGAGGGAGCTCCAAACTATTTCATTAATTTCAAATGAAAAAAGCACCATTCACTGCATTTGTTTAGATTTTTACACTAATCTGAAAGTGTGAAAACTTAGTACTGTTAACTTCCTTGTTTGTTTTTTTGTTTCTAAAAACATTTTAATGCCTAAATAAAACTAATATAAAATAGGCAGTTTTAAATTAGCGTCCGTAATAGTTTATTTAAAATGCAAGATGATGTACTTCATTATGAAACTTTTTGTGTTTCACGGACTGTTTTGTGTAAGAACAGTGTGAACTCCAGAAAGTGGTTTTCATACAGAGCAGTGAGTCCACAGTTGAACCAGATAACAATAAATATTGGTTCAAATGATCGCACCTGTCCTCTCACTGCTCCAAAATGTAATCGCAAATCAGGACAACCCCAAAGATTTCCTGTCCATTACCGTACTCTGTAGGTCAACTACCGTAATTTCCAGTCTATAAGCTGCTAGCTTTTTCACACGCTTTGAACCCTGCAACTTATACAATGCTGCGGCTAATTTATGGATTTTTTCTTTTTTGACAGGTTAATGAGCTTCCTGCTGACAAATACATTTAGCCTCGTCACACCTCACTCACATAGCTGCCCAGTACATGCCTCTCTTGGGGGGTGGGTCCTCGTGACTTAATGAGACTACCTATATAAATAAAGGTTAAAAAAATCTAACTAATGAAATTACTGAACAGAAACGTTGAAGTAAATCAAACGTGCTCACTAAATTCTTCAGATCAGTTATTTTACGCTTCATGCACACACCCTCAAAATATTTCTGTGTACCGTATTTTCCGGTGTATAGGTCACACCTTTTTATGTTTTTCCAAGGCCTGCGACCTATACTCAGGTGCGACCTGTACTGTAAATGGCTTGTTATCACTTTCGGCGAAACACATTTTTAAATCCAGCTCATTTCACAATTACGTTCATTTATTATGGAAAAGTTCAGCTCAGACACATATTTGCTATAATTTTTATCAAACAAATAATTGTTTTTAAGTGTTAATCTTCTTAAAAGCCTTGCTGTGCGCTCCTGTGGCAGACATTTGCAGCAGAGCTAAACGTAGGTGTGACCTATACACCAGTGCGACCTATCTAGGGATTTTTCCAATCTATTGGTGATAATTGGACAATGCGACCTATACACTAGAAAATACGGTAAATGTCTCACTCTATGAACACCAGCAGCTTATAGACAAGCTCGGCCTATATATGTACAAAAGTACATATTTTTTTAATTTACGGGCATGGCTTATTCAGGTGCGCTCTATAGTCCGGAAATTACCGTACTTTTCACAGTATTGGGATGTCCCTTTGAGGTTATTTTTTCCTTCCTAAAATCTGACCCAAATTGGCCCAGATTGCAATTTTAAGTAATAAACGTACACAGTACATTTAGTTAAAAACACCAAAGGAAACGCCCATGTTGACCAGCCAACTCTTTCTCATGCCTGTATTTGTCAGAGCTGCCAAAAAACATAAAGTTACCTAATATGGGGGCCGACATTAAACAGCTACAAGTTCATTTTATCACACTTCCTTAAAAATCTGAACATTATTTAGGTTCCAGTACATTCAAAGTTCTCTGCAAGAAGGCTAATGTCATCATTTCAGATAGATAAAAGCTGTTGATCGTGTTCTTGGTAAGGAGTTTAGAGAAAATTATCATTCTATTATCTCCCGTCACTATGTTGAAAAAGCTAGCATGAGTAAGAATGAAGTTGTCTGTGGAGGATATGTTGGGTTTGTCTGTATAGCTGTGGTTGTTGGAGGTTGAAAGCCCGACAGCTGGGTGTTAAGTGACACGGCAGCCTTGACTGTCTTCTCAGGCTGCTGTCGTGAGGATAACATGGCAGAGTTACAAACAGTTTGTTGTCAAGGGCCGACAGGTGATTGTGACTGACCAAAAAAACCCACAGTGGCACCGAGACTGACCTTAACATCTGTTTCTGCTTTCTCAAACTGCTGCTCAGCCAGGACTGTAATCAGTTTGTGTTTGAGCGACAGATCAGGCGTGTGCGTTTCCATCCTGGGTCCTTTTCACAGAAACCAGTATTAAAAGATCTGCAAATGCGTGAAGAAAGACCGGCTTTGTTTTGCTTCAGTTCTCACTTTTTATCTTAAATAAAACCTTCAATGGGTCTTACTATTTTTTTACTATCTACTATCATCATGTTTCTTTTCTTTATTTCTTTTTAAAAACTTTTTTCCTAAAAGCATTATCCTTTTTTATACATTTGTTCCATCACGTCAAAGTTCTGTTCAGTTAATAACAAAATACCATGTTCTGCTGTACGTACCTGTACCTTTAAACTGTAAATGTCCACCTATACCATGTTTCTTTATACATTTCACAACCAATTAAGAGGAAAAAATATGTAATTTAATCTAAAAAAAAAAGCTAAATCTGGTCCTCTGGACATTCAAAAAAAAATAAAAGAAATTGTAGAAACGTTTCGTCTTTTGTCCGAAAGACTTCCTCAGTCTGAGGTGCTATGTTCAGCTCAGTCTTATAAGAGGACCAGATTTAGCTTTTTTAGATTTTTCTACCTGGATTATTGAGCATGCATCAGGGTATGTAATTTAATGTTTTTGAAAAGCATGCAAGCCTATAATCTTAAGACCATTTGATCATGACACAGAAACCATAGAAATATTCTAAAAAAAACTGGCAACACAGCTGAGAGACTGGGATGTTAGAAGGGTTGTGGTGAAAAAATTGGGGACTTATGAACTGGATTTTGGCTTTAATGGGCTTAATTTGCACAGTTTTTGTATTAGATTCCTTTTTTTTTATTTTTATTTTTTTTAATGCTTTAGTTTCATTCTTGATATGGGTTAAAAAAAGTTGTAAAAGTTTGTCTTGTAAAATCCAACTTAACTGTGTTCCAGTTGCAACTTGGACAACTATCAGTAGTAGTACAGTATTTGTTATATGATGCTCAATAACCAGGCCAATGCCAGCAAATTGAGTATTTGCCTACATTCACTGTAACTACTGTATATTAAAGATTGACAAAGCTTTGTATGTGACTGTTTTAAGACACAAATGAACAGAAATTTAAAATAAAAATGTTATTACTGCTGCTATCATAATTCTTCATGCGCAGGGATTATGAGTTGGGCTGGTAAGAAATTTGACTTTTTGAGAAATCCAACTTATTTGTTCTTAAATGGCAGTTCAGAACTAGTTTTTAAGTAAAATTTAAACAAATTGAACACATCATAAATATTAGAGCAGCCTTAATTTAGCTTAGCCTATTGCCCATGTATAGTCTTTTCAATGATGGTGCTCAGTTTACGATGATGGAGCTCTGTTGCGTCTTATGTACTTTTTAACCTGGGAATCTTACAGTATTTATCTTCACAATGGTTTAACCTAGTTAACTTCCTGTTACCCTCTTGCCTCACTCCTTGTTTATTTTTCTTCCATGGATTGTTAAGATTATCATCTTTCCTGCAGGAAACCTTGCGCGCAGACAGGAAGCGGAGTTCAGGTTTACTGATGAGAGCTTGCATGGAATTTGGTTTAGTTGACACAACACGTGCCTAGTTAGGTGGCGAACGTGAGCTGTTTGAGGGAGACAAAGGCAGCGGTTCTATGTGTATTTAATCAAAGTTACTTATTTAATTACAACTCTTGTGTGTTTTAGTGCTATTTTTTCTCTTTTTATTTCTTTGTCTGAAAGCACCTTTTTGTTACATTGTCTCAAGATCAGAATGTCTCAAGACACGTTGCATTCACAGCAATATATATATGCACTATAAGAAAAATGTAACACTATGATATAAGCAGACAAAAACGAAGCTGCCTGCAGACTTATTTAATTTCATATTATTTGCTTCTAATTCTATAAAATAATTGTCTTTGTCACATAAAGGTAGTACATTTAATTTTAGTTTTAGTTTTAAGGAGATTACAAACTATGTCAACAAATAAACTTATCATTTAGACTCTGCTAATAAAATAAGATTTTTTCCTTCTTAAAGTCCATTTTATTTTAATGAAAGAAAAAAATGAAGCTCACAATAAAAGCTGTAGAGCGTTTGACAAAATGATAACACTCCTTTTATCGTCATCTGCTCATTGGACTCAGTGGACTTGTGTTTCCAGGGATTGGTTGGGTGCAGTGTTTTTAAATAAGATTTACTGTAGTTCCCTCTGCAAGACATAGTGACACAGGAGATCAGCAAATTAACTAATTTGGATTTGTTTTCAGTTTCAATGCAGCTAAGATAGTTTTAGTTTGTCTTATGTCATTTTGAAGTGTTGCTGTAAAATGTACCACTTCTTTTTATGGCACCTGATGAAAGCTTGTGAATTCTAATATTTCAATGTGTATTTTTGGAGGAACGTAACAACTCAAAAACACATTTTTCTAAATGTAATTTCATTTATTTTATCATTAATAAATCATTATAAATAAAAAATAAATAATCCAGTTTATGTTCATAAGAATGTATTTTGCACATTGTATTGTATTCCACACAGTCATACTACTACCGTATTTACTGGCCTATAAGTCATATTGGAGGGAGGAAATCATGAAGGAGGAACGTTGCACATTTATTTGAAATATAACAAGAAAAGCACTTAAAACAATTATTTGTTTGCTCGATATTATAGTAAAGGTGTGTCTCAGTTGAACTTTTACTTAATAAATGCACTTCAGTGGTCAAATTAGCTGCATTTCGCCCGGGCGGTGCAGCAAAGTGAAGCTGATTTGACGGTTGCTTCAGGTTGAGCTGTACGAAGGTGGCAGACTGTGGCAGGCCAATTGTGGCATAGCCACTTTTACCCATTACATGACACAACTGCAGGCCTTACTACTGTACTCAAGGGCCATCTAGTGGCTGTAAATGGTAGTGTTCAATATGTTCAGTCAGAATGAATGAAAACGGTTATATCTCAGTCAAAAATTGGTTTATAAATATGGGGAAAAATCCATAAATACGTTGCTTCGGCCTATAAGTCGCATGGTATGCAAATTATGCAAAAAACTGTGACTTATAGGTCAGAAAATATGGTACCTTTTAAAGGTGCGGTAAATAGAAACAGGTCATTAATAAAATGTCTTCTCCATTTTTATCAGGCTTCCTGGATAAAATGGAAGGAACAATATTTCAGCTGTCAGTAATGTTTGAGCATGATGGAAGTTTATTGTTATATTCACAATTGCTGTGTAACTAACTTTCCCATTTATGGGGCTTTTATTTTAACCTCAGTCTTGAACTTTGTTGTGAAATTGTTTATCTGCAAACCAAACCCATTGATAAATTAAATAAAAAGTCTGAACATTAATGATACCAAGTTTTTTTTTCATATAGCTATTGATCTCATCTCAAATTCAAACAAATTGTAATATTTGAGAGAAATAAATCATGAGGTTCACGTTATGTTTGATTTCTAGAATGACTGAAATTACTTTTCTTTTTCTTTTTTTTCTGTAGATTTCAACTCTGAGGCGCCACGGAAGAACTCTGCACCCCACAGTGCCTGAAAATGCTGAACGGGAGGCCCAGAGCCTGTTTGTCCAAGAGGTACATCAGTTTTTAAAGAACCAGAAATCCTCTAGTTCTAATCAGCTTCTTAGTACATTAATTTATTTATATATTAACCCAAAAAATATTGAGCTACACTTTGAATTTGTCCAGTAAATTTAGGGGAAGTAGATTGAGTTAGAGCAGTGAGTTGAGCAGTAAGTCCAGATGGCTCAAACTGTCTTGCACTACAACTGATCTTCTTTTTTTTTTTTTATTTTTTTTTTTTTTCCATTTATAGATGGCCTCCCTTCACACCTTATAGCCATCCTCTCACTCCAATATGTATTTTTTTTTTTATAGAGAGAAAGAAAGAAAAGAGAAAGTGAGACAACAAAACAACAATTATCCACAAAAAGAGCACAAGGCAAACACACCAAACCTCCGTCCACAATCCTGCAAAGCACATGACAGAGCACAGCAACAAAACATACAAGCATAAAGACTGATAATATTCATGACCTTGCATTAGATTTCTATATATAAACATACCCATACCTACAAGTATATATACAGTATACATACATATATATTTATATTCATTTATATACCCATCTACATATATCTACATATACATCCCTACATCCATTTGTGTGTGGTTGTGAGCATGCATAAGTGAATAAGGTTCCTCCAATAGAACATTTAGTAGCGAATGTGAAGCATCAGAGATCTGTCCCTCCAAAGCCCGAGACAGACGAAAGGGCGATCAGAGCCCAAGACCCCAGGAAGGACCCCGAGCCCAGAGTCCCCAGGACCACCCGAACAGGACGAGCCACTCGTCCACTCCCCAGATCCGACCAAGGGGAAGAACCGGACGAACCCCACCAGGGACCACACACAATGACCCCCCGGGGTCAACAGCGACAAATACACAGGCCCCCGCCGGAGCCCGCTGCACCGATGTAGCCCCAGGGCCGGTCGCCGATGCTCGGGCACCGGGGACGCCCACCCCTCAGGTCCAGACCCGACAGGACCAGAGGACCCGAGCCCCACCAGGCAGCCACCAGGCCGAGCCGACAAACGCCCAAGCGCCCAGCCCCAGATAGTGAGGGTCCCAAGCACGCCCGCGGGCAGAGGAACACCCACCAGGGGGCCACGTGGCAGGAGTGCGACACTAGGTAGCCTCAGAAGTATCAGAGAGGGGGCAGTCCAAGTCCCAGCCTGACACTTAAACATTCATACACAGATACACTCATTCAGACCCACCCTCATCCTCACCCTCAGACATAGAAAGACAAACAGTAACGACACGCTCCATTCATAATCCCGATGCACACTCTATACCCCCCAGGTCCAAGACATGTACCTGCTC
>JBBPBX010086327.1:2896-14921 GCA_038048925.1 Garcialebias charrua | reverse complement strand
TGTTTTAAACCCTTCCCACACTCTTACAGTTTTCTAAATGTCTCTAAACTCTGAATTCTCTAAAAGAGCACAGAATGCCATGATTTCAGCTCCCTCCCTCGTCTGCTCTTTGTCACATGCAAGCGTTCTTGGCCACGCCCACTTCTCCGCTCTGCACTGAGAACAGCTGATCAGCTGCAGGAGGAAGTTTATCCTGCAGTGTGGGCTGCACAAAGGTGCAGCAGGTGCTAAATAATTTTAAATCGTGCGGCTCATCCATCAATCAACCAATTGTGTGTCATGTCCGATCTTATTTTGAAAAAAACGCAATAGAGCGAGCCTGCGATAAACCATGCGCGTAGCCAGGGGGGTTCGCGGGGTTCGAACGAACCGCCCACTTTGCTTATGAAGTCCCGCCTAGGGATTTTCTGAGGGGCGGTTTGTTTAAAGGAAAAGTTGACCTGGAAAAAACAACACACCTCGGTGGTTCACTGGAAGCGCGTCGGGTTGCCGCTCAAAACCTTATCTCGACTCGGATTCGATCCTCACTTGGTTGAACTTGTTTTACGTTTGTCTTTTATTGGATAAAAAAAAGGAGTTAATATGCCTGTGGTTAACACAAACTCCTTTTTTTTTTAAATCCAACAAAAGACAAACGTAAAATAAGTTAAACCAAGTGAGGATCGAACCCGAGTCGAGAAAAGGTTTGGAGTGGCAACCCGACGCGCTTCCAGTGAACCACCGAGGCGTGTTGCTCTTTCAACGTCCACTTTTCCTTTAATCGAACCGCCACTCATAAAATCCTGGCTACGCCCATGGATAAACAAATCGCGAAGTTGCGAAGGACTACTGTACATCAGTTTTACAATATTTATAATTAATCATCAACATTGTTTTAGACCTGGACTCGGATGTTATCTGTCAGAGGACACATAATGTTCCTGAGTCTGGTTGGAGACGCTCACAGCTTCTTTGGCTATTTAGAGACAAAACTTGTTCCAAAAATTGTTTGAACAGGTTACAAACTCCATCATTAGGACTGCACATCTCTGAGACCTACATCTTTGAGCTTACATCTTTGAGTTGTGAAGTATTCTGGAAGAATTTGGAAGACTCCCCCAGCTCTGAATGGCATTTACTAACAAGTAACAAGCCAAATTTGATAAAATCTGTTGCTACCGAGGGACATATGTGTTACTGATTTATAAACTGGAGACGAATAAACACAAGTAAAGAAAACAACATAGGACAGACAAGGAAAATCTGTCCAAGTTTTAAAAAAAATCTTGTGACGCAGTTAAACCTGAAGCTGTCATTGTATCCTCTCCTGGATGCAGCTAAAGTCTTTGAATGGCAGCCTGGAACTATTAAAGCTTGTGGGATGCTGCTCAAAAGCCTTTTCAGCTCCCCTTCTCTCTGATTCTCTTCCAAATACTTAAATCCAAATTTTCATGCATGTGTCATTTTTCTGTTGATAAATGAGTTTTAAAAAGTTGTCAAGTTTAAGCCAAGCTATTTACAGACAATGTATTAGCCTTACAGTTGAATGGGAGCATCTGTATCGGTTGGACACATGAACCAGAAGCTGGGACAAAGTGGGTGCAGATGCAGTGAGTTGTGTGCTGAGAGACAAGGAAGTCTGCAGGAAAAAAAAAAGAACAGGAATTCATTTTTCTAATGAAGGATTCAGCTCTGTAGTGAATATGTACCACCATTCTGCTTCAGAGGACTTTACATTCCGAGTGTCACCTTCGTCTTTATCCTCATGCCGGTTGCGGTATAACTTTCTATTTTAATTAGTGTGGTATTTTAATGGCATGGCCTCACTTCAAGACAGAGGATTACTTCAGGGTTAGGCCATAGTGTCAGCTCTTCCCCAGAAAAAGCATTGAAGCCACGTTGAATGTTGATAGGACACCTTTCTCTGTTTTCCTGATACCTGCTAACCTGTCAGCCTGAAGTATTGTTACCGTCCACTCAAAAGTGTCCTCTGACAGATAAAGTGGCGCCACAGTGCAATTTCTAAAGCTTAACAACCCCTCGGTAGATTGACGCGATGCCACAGCGGTCCCGTTAGGTCTTGGGCAGCGACTGTTTGGTGGCTGCAGAGAGCAGGCGGGGCCCAGTTAACCTCCCGTAACATGTTGTTGAAATGCTGGGAGATTATTCTGGTGAGAGCGTCCTCCCATCTCTGCTCAGCTCATGCATATGTTAATTGGACTTTTTCCCCCCATGGGTCTGTGTGCAATTCCAAATCGTTCCCTGTATTATGCAGGGCAGTGAATCGGTGTAATCCAGGTGAAGCTTGTAGTGGCCAACTGGCAGGAAGGAGCCACCTACAACTGGAAGCCTTTACAGAACAGGACTCCCAGCAAAACCCGCCTTCAGATTTCTTCACGTGCAGGGATTTGATCCGACTCCCTTTGGCACACTCACATTAAAAACATTTATGTATGATATTAGTAAAAGGAGAAGGAGGTGCAGAAAAAAAAACATTTGCATATAGCAAACGGCATATCCGCAGGCTGTGTGTGTCTACCACTGAATACTTATCACAAGCAGGAGGTAAGCCCTTTTGTGCATGTTCAACTAAGAACGTGCCACTCTTCAAAATGGAGACACGCAAAAACGGCACCGGTGGGGGCGACAAGACAAGCTGAGATGCATAGCGGTAATACTGAGACAAGTATCAATGAAGGGTGGGAACAAACTTTTCTCAACAAAAACGTTTCAAAAGGGGTTCATCAAACTGATGTCTGAAGACACGAAATACAAGTTCAAAAAGCATTTACCGTATTTTCCGCCTGATAGGTCGCACCGTTATATAGATCGCTTTGTCCAATTATTGGCAATAAATTGGAAAAATCCATAAACGGGTTGCACCTTTATTTAGATCGCACCTACGTCACCGCCGACATAGTGCGTCACCCACCGCTGACGTGACACGTCACCGCTGAGACAACCCGGAAATATGGTCCGAGTGTTTAGCTCTGCTGCAAATGTCTGCCACAGGAGCGCACAGCAAGGCTTTAAGAAGATTAACACTTAAAAACAATTATTTGTTTGCTGAAAATTATAGCTGACATTATAGCACAAGGGTTCCTGAGCTTAACCGTTCCTTAATAATTTCACGAAATGGTCAAATCTGCTGGATTTAAATTGTTTCGCTTTGACGTCTTCCAAACCATCGCATGCGCTGTGAAAATAAATTATAAATAAATCGAATTTTATCTCAAACAACTCCAACAGCTAACAGTTTGTAAATGAACACCAAATAATTACTTTCTGTAAGCTGAAAGAAAATCCGCCGAGTGGTTTATGAGCTATTTGCTAAAATATACAAGGAAATAAAACTAGGCTAGCCGCGACACGTTTATGCCCATAAAACATCTAATTTTATCTCAATCAATTCCAACAGCTAACAGTTTGTAAATGAACACCTAATAATTACTTTCTGCAGGTTTCAAGAAAATCCGCGGTGTGGTTTATGAGCTATTTAGATAAATAGTAGCAGGAAAATAACCGAAGCTAACGCGACACGTTTATGTCTATAAAACATCGATTTTAAAAAAAAATCTCAAACATCTCATAAAGCTAGTCACTTGTAAATGTCCATACAGTGATTACTTTCTGTAAGTTTGATAGAAATCTGTCCTGTGGTTCTTGACTTATCTTGCTAACAAACACAGCTAACAGTAGTTACCTCCAGAGCAGGAGGCCGGGCAGCGACAGAGTCAGTCCGACCAACGAAGCCTGCCTTCGGACACATGAGGTTGGAACGGTCGTGCACCCTAGAGGACAAAAGTGGTACTGCACCATTTTTTGCCAAAATGAAAAAGGGTCACATCTGAGCCAAAAATTGGTCTAAAAATATGGGGGAAAATTCATAAACAGGTCTCACCTCTCTATAGGTCGCAGGGCATGCAAATTAGGCAAAAAAAACTGTGACCTATAGTCCGGAAAATATGGTATAGCTTTTTCCAACAAGTGTGAAGCTTCAGCATGAAGGTGGCCTCAAAAGATACAAAAACAAAATGAAAAATGAAAAACAATTGGCCCAACCACACTGTTCATCACAGCCCAATGGCACACAACCACCTCCAAAAGCCTCAAGTCATTTCTGCCCCACATTCATCTACAATTTCTTAATGGCAGCCCGCGGGCCACTGTAAAGTGGACTGGTGGTCCCAAGGTGCTGTCAGTCTGACTCCCCCAGCACTTCCTCTAATGAACTTGATTAGCGCTAACAGCACCGGCGATCTCCGGTTGACTTCCGTGCCGAAGCTCCGCGACTGTTTGTGAGTCCAGTCACAGACGCGTGGAGGGAGATGCTCATCAAATAAACATGCAAATGATAAAATATTCTGCGCCGAGTCCTGACACCTAAGGTGACTGATTTTTCTTTCCTGCTTTGCAGGGCTCTTTGTCAATGACAACGCGTCTACCACAGAGTGATTTTCTGTTAACCCCCAGAAGTGACAGGCGACACATTTCAAGCAACGCACCCGGACTTGCTCGAGTTTCTCCACACTCATGATCGTGAACAGCATGCGCATAAAATGACCAAAACAAACGAGACAAGCTGTGAACAAAGATTTGGAAACTTTTGCCGTCAGATATTATTTTCTTAGTTACGCTTCCAAAAACCTGAGCACAGATGGCTTTATAAACAGTCTACAAATTTGAAGACCACTTTACTTTTTTTTTGTGGTTAATAGCAAACATGAGGGCCTTTGAATCAACATCCTTCAGGGAGTTGTGGTGAGCCACTTTAAACACCCTTCACTGATTCAAACACTACTGGATATGCACTAAAATAGCCCAACTTTAAAAGGAGCAACAGAAAACCTGCTGCGGTGAAAATGAGCTGTAATAAACCCCGAAAACAAAACAGGTTTAAAAAAAAAGTTTTTCTTAAGCATTTTTGTTGTTGTAGCAGTTATTAATTTTACACATACTTTAACTTATACAACCCCATCCCCCAATGCCCTCCCAAACAAAGGAGGAACTGTGGTGGAAGTAGTTTTGGGTGTGTGACTGAATGCAACAACACCACCAGCCAGGTCATCAGAGACTCTACTTCCTCAGACGGCTGAGACGATCTGGTCTGAGAAGCTCAGTCCTCACCTCCTTCTACAGGTGTGCAGTGGAGAGCATCCTGTGCTCCAGCATCAACGTGTGGCATGGAGGCTGCACAGTTGCAGAGAGAAAAGCTCTACAGAGAGTGGTGAAGGCTGCACAGAAGTCTGTTGGAGTCAGTCTCCCCACCATCACAGACATCTACACCTCCAGATGCAGGAAGGGCCACCTGCATCATGAAGGACCCCACTCACCCAGCACACTCACTTATTGCCCTTCTCCCCTCAGGAAGGAGGTTAAGGAGCATTAAGCTAGATTTACACTCGACGCGGCGCGCGCCAAAAGTGACGCAATATCGCAGTCCCCGCCCCTGCGCGTTGGCCCCGCGCGTGGTCTTGGCGCGTGTCGTGCACCTCCGAATTTTTGAAACTCTTCAAGCCTAGTGCGCGCACGGTGGGCGCTACAGAATTGTTTGACATGTCGGGTGGGGACCTTCACGTCAGAGTCTGCAGCTCTCTGTGCCGCTGTGGTCATGGAGACTGCGTCGCGACGCATGGAGGAATGTTTTTATGTGATACAAATGTTTATGTAAAATGTTTTTATGTTTTTCATGTTGTACTTCATTGTCTGTGTTGCCTGTTGCGTGTTTGTTTGTCCAGCACTTTGGTGTGGACTTGTTCCAGTTGAAAGTGCTTTATAAATAAAATGGTATGGTATGGTATGGTATGTAAAGTAATGTGACCAATGGGGCGACTGTGGCACAGTGGTAATGGCAGTCGACCCCCGATCGGAAGGTTGGAGGTTCGAATCCCGCGTCCGCCCACCATGTGTCGTTGTATCCCTAGGCAAGACACTTAACCCCGAGTTGCTCCCGGTAGGTCTGGATGGCGCCTTGCAAGGCAGGCTACCACTACCGGTGTATGAATGGGTGGATGGTTGGTATTGTAAAGCGCTTTGGGGCTCCTCACAGGGGGCTAGAAAGCGCTATATAAATAAGCTCCATTTACCAAATGTATTAAATTCACCTTATTCATCTCTGAGCTGGACTATTCTTTTGTTGTTTTTCCAAAAGTCACGTGATCGCTTCCTCCTCGCTGACTCCATGCATTAAAACAGCAAGACAATGATTTGCTCCTCTGGACAACAGTTCAGCACGCGAGCGGAGCATTTTTGTTGTTGTGTGAATTTCAAACAGTTCTTCTTCTACGGTAGATTTCTTCTTCTACCCTTTCTTGCAACATATGCACAGGTTTTAGAGGGTACTGCCACCTGCTGGTCCGTAAAAGAACAGCACTTTGCCATGCGCCGCCGTGCGTCAACTATAAACACAGAGGCGACACTGTAAACGCATTTCGCCGCACGGCACAGTGCATGCGCAGCGCGCGCGCTCCAGCCTGCGGAACAAAGCGCGACTATAACTCAGCCTTTAAGTGTAGAACCACTAGACTGAGGAACAACTTCTACCCCAAGGCTGTTAGACTCATGTCTCCCTAACCAGGATAATCACTGTGAAATATCACATCATGTTGCTGCTGATCTGTTTCATGTTACTGTGTTCATGCATGCTCATCTGCTCACACAGACTCATGTTCGTGCTGCTGTTCGATGTAATGGTTTTATGCTATTAGTGCTTAGTGTATTTTTAGTTGATTTTCTTCTTAGTTCATATTTTAGATCTTATTACTGTTTTTCTTTTATATTTTATTGTCGGGTGTAACTGGGACCTTGTTTACAAAATTTCCTCCACCACATGTACAACATGTGGTGCGAATGACAAATAAAGAAACTCCGACTCTGACTGAACTTATGCCCTATTCGGATGGGATGGATTAGTTTCACCTAGGGACCACATGCTTTTTGTAATAATTACGGAGATTGTCTGTGTTATTAATCCTGGGCCTGTCAGTAATTTGTAAAGTAAAAATCCCCCTGCAAATCACCTACTATATTTTGCTGAACTCCAAGGTCCTGTGATAATACTAATCCAACGCGAATAGTCTGTGATTTGGATAGAAATGGGCAGGAGCCGATACATAATTAGGTGGTTTTTGTTTCCTGTGCGCATTTTCATTTGCTTTTGGCAATGGAGGCTGTATTGGAGTGCATAAATAAACTTTTGTGTCTCGGACCAGCAAAAGCCTATTGACCTGTAACAGAACACACAAGCAACACATGAACAACACACAAACATACAAGCGGATGTTACGCAATATGCAGGACGTTAACATCATATCCGGAAAACGTCTGTAAATTTCAGCTAAATTTCAAATTTGGTTATCCCATGCGAACGCACTGCGTAAAAAGCAGACGTTGGGGAGTAATTTATTTATTACCTGTGGTCCCTAGATACAATTAATCCCATGCAAATGGGGCTTTAGATTGCACATCAAATCCTAAAAATTTCAAAATAATTTTTTTCTGTTGGTTAGACATATTGTTGCTACTAAGAAACTGCACAAACATCAGAGATTATTAAAAGGGGGTAGTTAAAAAACACTTTTTAGAAGGAAGATTTGTTGATCAGTTTCTAAGTCCTCAAAATTACCGGTATGCTCCCGTTTTCTTTCAAGCTTTGAGTCATTTCTGATCCGCTGTTTTGCATCCTTTAAATGTAACCATCCAATTACAACTGAATTCTGCTACAATGGAACACTCTGCATGAACACTTCCCTGTTTAGTTTGTCACGATACCCCGCTGTGTTGACATCATACGAAAAGTGGAGGAAAAAATAGGAGCTGTTTGCTTCGGCCTAAAAATATTCTCTTCCAGGCTGTAAGAAGTCTAATCAAAATAGCTTGAATGGATTTAAATCAATTGAAAACATCAAACACAGACAGTATTTTCTCACATTTAAATCAAGAGATGTTTCATTGCAGCTCAGTGCTGGTTTTAATGGATTTGTATGAGTTTACAGAAGAAGCGAAACGTGCCGCGAGTCAAACAACAGAAAACACGATGTCAATAACAGAAGTAAACCAAGTCTATGACACTTTGTAACAGCTGCTCTGTTAACAGCAGGGATGCTTCAGTTTTACATCTTTTGACAACTAACATCTTCCTCCAATGTCAGAGCTTTTACATTCTCAGCATTCAAGGTTACAGACAGGTCCGACCTTCCTTCCCAGCAGCCTGCTCTGACTCACTTCCTTCATCAGCTTGTGTTCTCTTGGCCTGGACATGACTTAATCAGCTAAATGCCATGCGGTGTTTGCATCTCCAAATTGAAGAGCTTCAGATATCAATCAAAGTGTTTTCTGGGGGCGGACAGCACTGTCTTTACGTCTTTCTTTGTGGGGGTGAGCACAGGCAGGGGAGGGGTGACGTAAGATGCTGTCACCACTATGAAAGGAGATTTACGGCTCTGTCAGAGGTGGAGAATTTCATCCCTTTGACAGCTGGCAGCGTGATCGATCACCCTGTCACATGCTCCGCTTGGCCAATGAGATGAGAGAATAAAATGAAAAACATCATTATTTATCTGGAAACTATCAATTATTATATGGGACGGCACATAGGTCTTTTTTTTTTCATGTGGTGCAGCACAGACATGCCCTGCAAGGAGCAAAACTTTGAACAGAGCTGCCATCGCGAACAAGAAGTGAAGCTCACCTGAAATCAACACTGATTTTAGTCAGGATCCTTGTGGACCATGAACATACAAAATCTGAACAAATATCTGCTTTCTTCTGTTTGTAACTCAGTGGTGTAGTCTACATTTGTGTAGTGGGTATACTGTGCTTAGAAACCAAAGTACACCAGTTACTACAATCTAATCGTCAATTTATTATTTTGATTTGCCTGAAGCACCTCCCTAGGAAGTGGAAGATAATGGGTGGATGGAGGTTTATATATATATTTTACATATATACAGGTAGTCCCCGACTTACGAGCGCTCTGACCTACGAGGTTCCGGACTTACGAGCTGGCAAATTTTTGGAAAAAACGCAAAAAATACCAAGTTTTTCTGTGTTTTTTCACCACAGTTCGTTAGCTAAACATGTGGACACACGTTTCCGATCATTTTTATGCACTCGTAAGCAGTTTTTCGATGAAAAACGAGTGTTTGTAGTCGCGCTAGCAAAACCGTTCCAACTTACGAGCGAAATTCCGGACTTACGAGACACGTGGCGGCCGTTCCGAATTACGAGATTTCCATGTTACGAGCAACTCGTTGTAACGGAACTCGCTCGTAAGTCGGGGACTACCTGTACACATACACATACTGTATGCATATAATCAGATTTATAAGTTATTTTCTTTTTAGTTCAGACTTCCAAAGTAAATTGGATAAAATATTAAAATTCTTTAGGCTTTAAGTGGAACATGTAAATATGAATGTTTTTTAAAAGTGTTTTTTTTTTTTATATATATAATGTGCTGTTAAGATAAAAAAAGTAAAGTAATGTGACCAAGCGTTGTTGTTTAATGAAGGTTTTGCTGTTTATTGTTGGCGGCTTCAAATGTTACTACCGGTAATACTTTGACACAACAAAATATAAATATCTGGTCTAAACTTTTATTCTGAAAAGCCTCTCACTCTTGTTCTGACGATGTTCTGCGTCACTCCCACTAGCTTCACGTAGCTAGAGCAGCTCGCCTCGCGGTGGCACACGCGCTGGCACACGCGCTGGCAGAAAAACAGACCGTCCGTCCATCACCCCCCATCACCCCCAAAAAAAGAAGAGGGACACTGCTAGCCTGGCCCTCGCCTTCCTACACAGCTCCGCTCAATTCTCATTTCCCTTCACTGCTCCGTCTGGGACTTCTCCCATAGACAAGGATTTCGCCGGTAGATTTTTGACCGGACCAATCAGAGAACAGAAGGCGGAGTTTTGAACAACGTCGATTTCATGCGCAGTTTGCCCTGCTCAAAATGGCTGCCTGCACGAAGGAATTTACAAGAAAACACGGTAAAAAACTATTATTTCTTTGCTGAGAAAAAATATATTTCTTAGCTGACGTTATAGCAGAAGGGTTCCTGAGCTTAACAGTTCCTAAATCAATTCACGAAATGGTCAAATCTGCTGGATTTAAATTGTTTCGGTTTGACATTTTCCAAACAGCCTCGGGTGCGCTACGAAAATAAATTATAAAAAATCTAATTTTATCTCAAATGTTTCATCCAGGCCAACAGTCAGTAAATTAAAGCCATATAATTACACACTGGTAGCAGAAAAAATATCCACCGAGTGGTTTCTGAGATGTTTATCAGAACAGTTAGCCTGGCCCTCGCCCTCGCCAGGCTAACTGGACTGGACAGGCTAACGTGACGTATGTTGCAGCTCCGCGCAACATACGTCACGGCCAAACGTTAACGATTGGGTAACCTCAGCAGAGGCCACGCCTCCAGCAAGAATCGGTCCTCTATGGAGAAACTCCAGACCCTAGTACGAAGCGAAGTGAAGGACAAGGGTCTACCGGTAGTTTTAACCAGGCTAGGACACTGCTGGTCTCTGAGGGTGTTTACGACGCATTTCGCCCAGACGTTTCAATGTTTCAACACATCACTGACACTTGCCCAATATGTCACGATACCGCTGGGCACTTTTAAGTGGTTATACGGAAATTTGTAGCTTCTCTAGTGGGTATACTGATTACCTGTATACCAGTGTATCACCTAGACTACACCACTGTTGTAACTGTGTTGTTTCTCATGGGAAGTTACCCAAAACCACAACCTAAAGGTATTTAAAAGCCCAAATGCCTGGTTGGTGATGTTTGTTGTTTGTCTGTGTGTACCGGTATGTTACAAAATACAGGTAGTTCTCGACTTACGACGATCTCAAGTTACGACGTTTCGTGGTTACGACACGCATCACCATAAATTTTTTTTTTTATTGATTTTTTTTATTTTGAAGCCGATTTACGCAGTTTCCGGCTGTTTCCGGTTTTGCTAGCTGCGGTAGCTACAGCTGCTACAGCTGCCTGTACGCTCTAAAAAAAGCTAAGTCTGGTCCTCTGGACATTGAAAAAACAAAACATAACTTGTTGGACCAAGCTGGACAAGCAGCAGCTGTGGAAAAGTAGCTGTTTTATGCACGGCGGTTATACAACATAAACGAATGGAGAATCCGGAGGAGGGAGGAGGAACAGAGGAAATGGCTTCACCAGCATTCCAGAGTAAGAAATGAACTCTTTTTTCACTTCATTATGGCTCTCAAATGTATGTGTTTTTTGATAATTATGTAGGGTACTGTGTTAGGATAGGCTAAGTGCTTGGTAAAATACAGTACTGTACGTACTGTATAAGGTGCAGTTTGGACGTATGTTCTGAGTTACATCGAAATTCGAGTTACGACGACGCGCAAGAACGGATCTCCGTCGTAAGACGAGGACTACCTGTATCTCACAAACTCTGTACATGGATCATGATGAAACACTGGATGTACCCCTCCAAATAATTAACTTTTGGAGCTAACCTAATCCAAAATGTCCACCCCAGCACAACACGTGATTAAGTGTGACAGTATTGCATGACAATACTTTTATACCCAACGGTCATTCCGGGAGCAGACTGCATCAAACATAAAGCCGTGTTTCCCATCACACAATCAGGATGGGATGTTTTCTGATTTCTGACACCATTTCTAACGGATGCACAGAAAGGAAGAAGGAACCGAAGAAAGAGTGAACAAACTTTGAACCTGTTCGTCTTCAAAAACACACACCTGCACTTTGCGTGCACATTATCTGTCGGAATAAGGCAACAGTCTCAGCGGGCACCAACGCTTGCCTCTTTTGATGTTTAATTAAAACCGTATTGAGAAGAGGGAGAGCTTTGTCGTTTGTTGCTCTGTGTTTTCGAAAATATGCTAATGTCAAAAAATGCATTAAAGAAACATACCACCAGTGGCTGATGGTTGTGAAGCGCTTTGAAAGACAGGATAGATGAAGAGAGAGGGGGAAAAGTAACTAAACAAATGAGGGAGGAGGGGTGGTGGAACTACATTTGACAGAAAATATATA
>JBBPBX010086326.1:0-14921 GCA_038048925.1 Garcialebias charrua | reverse complement strand
ACTTCAAGATCAAAGACAGTTCAAGGTTTCCTTTCGTGTTGGACCCCATCCCCAAGGACTGGCGATGGCTTCCAAAAGGGGGGAGATGTAATGGACCTACCCAGGGTCAAACTAAGGTTTTTGAACTGTCCAGTGATGACCTTTACTGACCTTTCAGTAAAGCAAGACATTTACTACAAAATCATTCATTTAGCTATAATCTGATAACATAGTCACCAAAAAGAGACTATTTCTATCTTTGATTTTAGGCTGATGTGATCAAAAGAATAACTTTTGTCATTTTCATGATGTGTGCTTTTAAGCTGTGTTATTCTTTAAGAGTTGTGTTCACTGCGGTGTTAAAGGTGAAATCTCGGGTCACAGAGACCCGACTGTTTTGTTTAGAAATAAGAAGACAGTTTAATCCGTTGTTTTTCATGAACAAGGCTCCAGCTTCTCTGTCTTTTCCTAAACAAATCTCCCTCTGCTCTGGCTGTAACCTTGGGCCTGATAAGGCAAGTGCACTCCTCTCTTTGTTCCTGCTTTTTAAGTTCTAACTGTGCGAGAACGCTTCAGAGTTTGCTGGGAATTTCAAAGAGATGTGAACCTTTCCCAAAGAGCTGGGTACGTTTTGGTCAAGAGCTAACGACCTGCGTCTTCAGCTAAGGACTGATAACAGGCTGTTATGAGTCCACCTCGAACGAGCGTTTGTTATTCCTTCCTGGAATAAATTATCTTGAGCCAAGAAGCCACGACTGTCACGACTTCTGCCGACGAAAGCGAGTATCACCGACACCGACAAGGTAAACACGCGTGGAGTCCAGCTTGGACTTGCGGGACCGACGACTCGTCAGTCTAAAGTTGACCACAGCTCTTTACCAGAACCAAGGCGGACGTCTTAAGGTAAAGGAGCAGCTGTTTGCTTGCTGGAGGTGTGATGATATCTTAGCTGGACGCGTACGGAAGAGTGTCATCTGGTTTCATAAATGCAAGATAAACTTCCTCTCTTAACCTCCCAATTCTTCTTAAATCTTTCCTCCTACTCTTTCCCCTCTCAATCTAAGCTGGAAACTATTTTAAGTTTAAAGAGCCCTCAGACTAAATATGTTTACATCCAATATTGATGTCTGTTGTGTTAAATTTAAGTGTGCTGACGTATCTGAATTGAAAGAAAGTGAAATCATGTCAATCAAGTGTAATGGTGTTAATTTAGTTGATTTATTTTAAATAAATGATAGTGTCTCTTTGACATATCAAACTAAGTCAATGTCCATTGTCACTTAATGGCTCTGTTTATTTATCCATCATAAAGATCACAGAAATATTGGGTAAACTGAAAAAGAACAGAATCCGTGAATTTACTATTCAATCTGAATAAGTAAATTAATTAAGGTAAAGAGGTCAGTATTAATATTGACCTCCTCATTAACCTCTTACACCCCTGTAGAAGGTGCACATGATGGGGGTTGAAGCTCCAGCCCTTTTCAGCTTGCGGAGAAAGTAGAGGCGCTGGTGAGCCTTCTTGGCCAGTGATGCAGTGTTCCTGCTCCAGGACAGGTCCTCTGAGACGTGCACTCCCAGGAACTTGGTGCTGTCCACTCTCTCCACTGTGGTGCTGTTGATGGTCAGAGGGGCATGTTGGGCATCCCTCTTCCTGAAGTCCACAACAATCTCCTTTGTCTTCTCCACGTTGAGAGTGAGATTGTTGTGTCCGCACCACAAGGCCAGGCGGCTCACCTCGTTCCTGTAGTCCGTCTCATCGTTGTTGCTGATGAGACCCACCACTGTTGTGTCGTCCGCAAACTTGATGAAGTGGTTGGAGCTGTATGATGGTGTGCAGTCGTGTGTTAGCAGGGTGAATAGAAGGGGGCTCAGCACACATCCTTGTGGGGCTCCTGTATTCAATGTGATGGTGCTGGATGTGTTATTCCCGACCCGTACTGCCTGTGGTCTCCCGGTCAGGAAGTCTAGCAGCCAGTTACACATTGAGGTGTTCAGCCCCAGACTGTCCAGTTTAAGGATGAGCTGTTGGGGGATGATGGTGTTGAATGCCGAGCTGAAGTCGATGAACAGCATTCTGACATAGGAGTCTTTCGTGTCCAGATGTGTGAGAGCTGTGTGGAGGGCAGAGGAGATGGCATCGTCGGTTGAGCGATTAGGCCGATATGCAAATTGGAAGGGATCCAGGGAGGCAGGGAGGACAGATGTGATGCTTTTCATGACTAGCCGTTCGAAGCACTTCATCAGGATGGGGGTGAGTGCTACTGGACGATAGTCATTGAGGCAGGAGGGCATTACCTTCTTTGGGACAGGGATGATGGTGGTGGCTTTGAAACAGGTGGGGACGATGGCCTGACTCACCAAGATGTTAAAGATGTCCGTGAAGACCGCTGCGAGTTCTCCTACACAGTCCTTCAGCACACTACCAGGTAGGTTGTCAGGACCAGAAGCTTTCCGGGCATTGATCTTGATGAATGATCGCCTCACGCTGTCTGAAGACAGCGCCAGCACCTGGTCATCGGGAGAGGGGGTGAGTTTTTGTGCAGGTGTGCTGTTACATGCCTCAAACCGAGCAAAGAAGTCATTCAGTTCATTCAGCGTAGAGGTTGTGCTGTGACAGGTCTGTGGGGATGGTTTGTAGTTTGTGATGGTCTGTATTCCCTACCACAGACTCTGTGTATCCTTGCTGTCCTTGAAGTGGTGAGCTATTTTCCTGGAATACTGCTTCTTGGCCTTCCTGATGCCCTGGGCCAGGTTGTTTCTGGCTGTCCTCAGGTCCACCTGATCTCCCGCTGTGAAGGCAGCATTCCTGGCTCTCAGGAGTCTGTAAACCTCTGCTGTCAGCCATGGCTTCTGATTTGCCCGAACAGTGATGGTTTTGAGGTTGGTTACATCATCAATGCACTTGGTGATGTATGAACATACAGTGTCTGAGTACTCCTGGAGACATGTGTTGTTGTTTGTGGTAGCAGCTTCTTTGAACATACTCCAATCTGTGGTGTCAAAACAGTCCTGGAGTGCCTCTGAAGACCCCTCTGGCCACACTCGTATCTGCTTGCGAACTGGTTTTGTGACTTTCACCAGTGGCCTGTATGCTGGCTTTAGCATAACACAGATATGATCAGAAGCGCCGATGTGGGGGAGGGGGAGGGCCTTGTAAGCTGCTTTCATGGTGGTGTAAACTTGGTCCAGTGTATTTCTGCCTCTTGTTGGGAAGTTTATGTTTCTGTATGTTTTTGGAAATACACTCTTTAAATCTGCTTGGTTGAAATCACCAGCCATGATGAGAAAAGCATCAGGGTGGGCTGTTTGCTGCTCACTGATGTGCAGATATAGTTCATTCAGTGCCTCACCTCTAACTTTGCTGTTGGAGCTTGGAGGAATATATACAGCAACGATCATAACAGCTGTAAATTCCCTCGGTAAATAGAACGGTCTGCATTTAATAGTCATAAACTCCACTAAAGGTGAGCAGTGTTTGTAGACCACAGCAGCATCCAGACACCATGCGTTGTTGATGTAAACACAGAGCCCCTCTCCGTATGTCCCTCAATGAGAGTTCGGTCCGCTCTGTAGCATGTTAGCCGCTCTAGCTGAATAGCATGGTCCGGAACGTTGTTGTTAAGCCACGTTTCCGTGAATACAAACACACAACAGTCTCTCACAGTCTTTTGTGTCTTTCGTAGCAGGCGTATATAATCCAATTTGTTGTCCAAGGAGCGTACGTTAGCCAAAACCATGGATGGAATAGCCGGCTTGTGTGGGCTAGCTGCTAGCCTAGCTCTGATATCTCCGCGCTTACCTCACTTCTGCTTCCTGTCATGTCGCTTGTGGTGCTTCCACTGGGCGCGATGAAGGGAGACTCGGTGCTGGCTTCCAGAGCAGGCCGTAGGCACGTAGCTTCTCCTCAAGCTCGCGGTTTATTCCCAAATGAGCAGTTTTTCCGACATCAAGCAGGAACTCACGGCTATACTTGCGTTCTTGAACACATAGACATGACGAAGACGTGACGGCACATTATGGCATGTAGGACAAAAAAGACGAAAACACAGTGTTGTTGGGAGAGAGAGAAGCCACGGCGTTTGCACACGCCACCATCTTGGAACCAAGACAAGCTGAACAAGCTGAAATAGCTGATGAAAACACCTTAATGGTTGAGAAAGATCGATTTTTCTCAAGCAGGTCTTGAAGAAAGGTGAGGAGCTGTACCAAGTCACATGAATAAGAAATAATATTTCTTTCCATGCACCAAGCTTCAAAAATATGCCATTTCCGGGCGTAGAGAGACTGTGTTGACACAACTCGTGCATTTTGAATGGTATTTACCACATTCTTGGGCAGGCCTGAAGCCACCAGTTTGTTCCTCTCAGCCTCCAAGCTGAAATTTGCCACAGCTCTCAGCATAAGTGGCGAGACTGTTCCTTCTGGTGACGTGGTAGGACCCTGGAGAGGAGCAGGTGGTAGGGCCAGCTCCTCCTCGAGGTTCCTGATTTCTGTGACCCTTTGAGGATCAACCAGGTTAGGGAGAAGGCCCTCTTGCAGATGCACCTCCATACCTCTCTCATCGAGAGTGTTAGGAGGCAGAGGCAATCTGCAGACATTATTGGCCAAAAGCGGAACAGAATGCCTATTTTTCTTGTTTTTATGGGGAGTCATGGTTCAGAGTGAGTGCAAGTTCTGGATACGAGCAGACCTCCTGACTCCAGCCAGTTTCGTAGCTGGGTCTGGATCACTGTTCTCCGGTCTCATCAGTGCCCTGGGGCCTGTGAACTTCCGGGAGGCTGTGTTTCACCTGATGCAGGGGTCTCGTTTAATAGTGGAACTGATTCAGTGCAACGAGCGTGGTCAGATGCTGCAGGATCATTGCTTGAACAGGGCATGTCGCCCACTGAGGATAAGTGGACAGTTTCAACAGACAGATGTGAAGCTGTCCGAGACAGTCCTCCGTGTTGAGCGGTTTTTTGTTTGGTTGGTGGCAGAAAGTCCAGTCCCCTTCGATTAGAAGGAAGATGAATCTGATTTATCTCTGGTGCCATTTCTGCTCTGCATTGAGTGTTTACACAAGCTACAGTATCATCACCACTTCCTTTGTGAACGTGTGACATTGGTTTTGGCCTGTGGGCTTCTGTTGTAACCCCGTCACTTACTGGAATCCAATAAATAAGAGCCGGCCTGGAAGGTGGGCTGCCAGGTTCTGTCATCGCGCACCCCTGGGGCGCGTACGTGACACAGGATAGTTTGATTTGTGTATTGCCGACCCCATGATTTACCACAGGGCGGGGACTGGAGCATGTGACCCCCCTCACCTGTCTCTGTGAGGACCGACGGGCCTGTTTGTCAGCGCCTCCAGCACTGTCTGTTGCAGACAGACCCGAGGCACCCAGCTAGGGTTTATTGATTAGACTAACACCCCATGAGCCGTGAGGGAGAGGGGAATGATGGCCCCCGCCATTTATGTTGGTTGGAAGAACAGAGGAGGCCGTGCTGCTGATGTTACTGTGTTTTTGTTTGTTGTGGGGTTTTTTTAGTCAAGAAACAGAGAGGGCTGTTTTTTTAACTTTATTCGTGCTTATGTGTAACGACATATTTGACTTTATGTCACTCACAGCAGAAAAAAACATGATTCGTGCGTAAAGTAAAGTCACCAGCTTTTTGTACCATGTTACAAACAAAGTCTGGATGTGAAAAAATCATTTCCTGTACCGCGTGGGCGGGTGATCGTGTAAAGTCAAGAAGAGGGCCTAGTTCGTCAGGCCCGTTTCTGTCTGGCGTCCCGGTTCGCCGAGGAGGCCCTGTGTCTGACCGCCTGGCGGGGAACAAATCTGTTCTTACTCCAGGCGTGTTCGGCCCGAGGCGGGTCCGGCGGTGGTCTCCGCCGGTGCTCGGCCTCGTATGCCGGCCGCTTTTGCGGTGGGACACGTGTGGTCGAGTGGTGTCGAGGCTGCGGGGCTCTGCTCCCAGCTGACTCCCTGGGGGTGGGAAGGCTCTTCTGGGGATGCCTACCCGGAGAGCCTCAGCCTGTTTGCGCCTCTGGTCCAGTCTGGTCTGAATTCGATCCAGAGCTTTTCCGAATAATCCCGTCGGCTCTATGGAGTGGTGCAGAAAATGAAATTTCTGTCCCTTCGGGAGGTCAGTTAAAGTCATCCACAGATAGCGTTGTGCGATGACCACCTCAGCCATAACTCTGCCTTGAGCAACAGCTGCTGTCCCCATCATACGGAGCACAAAGTCTGTTGCCCTGCGTGCTTCCTCCAGAAAGTCGGCGGCAACCTGTCTGTCCGTCGTTACCTAGAGCTCCTGTAGTTTTTCAGCCAGGTACCCCTGTATCATGGCGGACGCGTTCATTGTAAGGCCCTGAGCCCTGTAGCATTTCTCGAGCAGAGAAGCCGAGGCTCAACAGGCTTTGCTGGGCAAAGTTGGTTTAGTCCCGGATGACCTGGAGGCCAGGTGAGACGCCAGTGTGTCCTCCATTTGTGGCACGTTGGCTATGCCCGCTGCATTCATCCTATCCACGTCGAGGAACTGTGAGAGCGGGAGCAACATGGGAGCCTTGGGTTGGGACCAGGTGCGAGTCAGCTCTGTGAGGAAATCCGGAAAGATGGGCATCCTTTGCCTCGTGGTGGACTGCTGTTTTGAGTAAAAATAATTTCCTGCCAACCTTGTGACTTGCTGACAGGATGGAGGTTTTGGCCATGGGATCTGCAAAGTGTCCGCTACTCTGCGACACAAGTCGAACAGAGTAGGGATCGAAAAGTCAGTCTCCGGGAGTACAGCCGCCGGGGTGTGAGAGAGGTCTCCCCCTGTTCGTCGTACTCATGGTCGGCGTCATCAGCAGAAAATTCACCTGAGTCTGAAATCGAGAGTTCGTCCTCATTCATCAAGCCTCGAGTGTCGAAGTACAGGTAGTCCCCGATTTACGAGCGCTCTGATCTACGAGGTTCCAGACTTACGAGCTGGCGAATTTTTGGAAAAAACGCAAAAAATACTGAGTTTTCATGTGTTTTTTCACCACAGTTCGTTAGCTAAACATGTGGACACACGTTTCCGATCATTTTTATGCACTCTTAACACTGGAAATCCCAGGATATTTAAATCAGTACAATCTTTACCAGAGCCCAGCCAAATGGCTCTTTTTTTAGGAATTTGTAATCCTTGAGTAAGCATGCCTGGAGACTTTTTCCTTCTATGTAAATGTGAAGGCTTTTGTAGTAGGAGAATGCATTTGGGGGGGATATGCTGGGGGACTTGTGTCCATTGTTTGCTAAAGAATGGCAAACATTCCAATCTAATTGGCTTGGCTGATGGCGCTTGTAACAGATTCACATGTGGAAAATGTTATGCAGAGACAGGTTGTGTTCTGACATACTGTAAGTGTGATTTTATACAGTACTTACATATACATAAATATATATATATATATATATATATATATATATATATATATATATATATATATATATATATATATATATATATACTGTATATATATATACATATATATATAATATATATATATATATATATATATATATATATATATATATATATATATATATATATATATATATATATATATATATATATATATAAATATATGTACATTACAACATATAATTTCATTTGAGCTGCTTCCTTCAGGGCGAAGGTACGGCCTTCCTTTATTCTCAAGAAACAGAACAAAATTTTCTTTCATACCACAAGCAATTAAATCAATAAATAATACTAAGGTATCATGACTTACTGAGCACAAATGTCTTGGCTACACCTTCTGCAACATTTTGGCTGACTGGCAGATTCACATGTGTTGTGACAAATGTAGAAATGATATGTTGTGTATATATATATATATATATATATATATATATATATATATATATATATATATATATATATATATATATATATGTACATTACAACATATAATTTCATTTGAGCTGCTTCCTTCAGGGCGAAGGTACGGCCTTCCTTTATTCTCAAGAAACAGAACAAAATTTTCTTTCATACCACAAGCAATTAAATCAATAAATAATACTAAGGTATCATGACTTACTGAGCACAAATGTCTTGGCTACACCTTCTGCAACATTTTGGCTGACTGGCAGATTCACATGTGTTGTGACAAATGTAGAAATGATATGTTGTGTGTATATATATATATATATATATATATATATATATATATATATATATATATATATATATATATATATATATATATATATATATATATATATAAATATATGTACATTACAACATATAATTTCATTTGAGCTGCTTCCTTCAGGGCGAAGGTACGGCCTTCCTTTATTCTCAAGAAACAGAACAAAATTTTCTTTCATACCACAAGCAATTAAATCAATAAATAATACTAAGGTATCATGACTTACTGAGCACAAATGTCTTGGCTACACCTTCTGCAACATTTTGGCTGACTGGCAGATTCACATGTGTTGTGACAAATGTAGAAAGGAGATGTTGTATATATATATATATATATATATATATATATATATATATATATATATATATATATATATATATATATATATATATATATATATATATATATAATATATATATATATATATATATATATATATATATATATATATATATATATATATATATATATATATATATATATATATATATATATATATATATATATATATATATATATATATATATATATATATATATATATATATATATATATATATATATATATATATAATATATATATATATATATATATATATATATATATATATATATATATATATATATATATATATATATATATATATATATATATATATATATATATATACAGTATCCCTCGACTTATGGTGGCCTCGACTTACGGCGTTTCGGCTATACGAACGTGTGTAGAAATGGAACTCGTTCGTAAGTCGGGGATCACCTCTACAATCCCGCCTTCAGATAAAAGTGACCAATACAGGTAGTCCTCGACTTACGGCGTTTCGGCTATACGAATGGGTGTAGAAATGGAACTCGTTCGTAAGTCGGGGATCACCTGTACAATCCCGCCTTCAGATAAAAGTGGCCAATACAATCACATATATATACAGGTAGTCCCCGACTTACGAGCGCTCTTACTTACAAGGATCCGGACTTACGAGCTGGCAAATTTTTGGAAAAAACGCAAAAAATACTGAGTTTTTCTGTGTTTTTTCACCACAGTTCGTTAGCTAAACATGTGGACACACGTTTCCGATCATTTTTATGCACTCATAAGCAGTTTTTTGAAGAAAAACGAGTGTTTGTAGTCGCGTTAGCAAAACCGTTCCAACTTACGAGCGAAATTCCGGACTTACGAGACACGTGGTGGCCGTTCCAAGTTACGAATTTTCGCGTTACGAGCGCCTCGGAGGAACGGAACTCGCTCGTAAGTCGGGGACTACCTGTATATATATATATATATATATATATATATATATATATATATATATATATATATACATATATATGGTAAATGGAGCTTATTTATATAGCGCTTTCCAGCCCCCTGTGAGGGACCCCAAAGCGCTTTACAATACCAACCATCCACCCATTCATACACACATTCATACACCGGTAGCGGTGACTGCCATGCAAGGCGCCTTCCAGTCCTATCGGGAGCAACTCGGGGTTAAGTGTCTTGCCCAGGGACACAACGACACATGGTGTGAGTAACCGGGATTCGAACCTCCAGCCTTCCGATCGGGGGATGACTGCCATTACCACCACACCACGGCCGCCCATAATATATATATTATATTTATATATATACATATATATACAGTACATATATATATACATATACTGTATATATATATATATATATATATATATATATATATATATATATATATATATATATATATATATATGTATATATGTATATATATATATATATATATATATATATATATATATATATATACTATATATATACTATATATATATATTTATATATTTATATACACGATCCTGTGTACATACTCTCGTTTTCATCACATGTACTACATGTGGTGCAAATGACGATAAAGACTCTCTGACTCTCTGACTCTGATGTATAAATATGCCCCCAAGGCCTCATCCACACCAACAGAATGGCCTCATATACATACCAATGGCTGCAAAAATGCTAATTCAATGAGCCATTTGACTAACTCCCATGGGAACTATAGTTAGAATATCCAAATGGCTCACATGTGGTAGTGCTAGTGTTAAAGCTTCAGTATGTAGCTTTTTTTATGAACATATTTCTTCACTCTGTCACTACCTCCTGACAGACTGATGTTAGCCAGGTAATCTCTGAAAAAAAATAAAAAAAATATTGTCCCCTTGCTTCTCCAGGTGGTAAATAAGCATTTCTAAAAAGAAAAGGTGACCCGCCATTTTCCAGCCAATAAAAACAGAGTTTGTAACCAGCCAATAAAAACAGAGCTTGAATTTGAATCAGCCAATAAAAACAGAGCTTGAATTTGAAATTCAACAGACCACAAGGGGGCAGAGCCACATATGGCTCTGAGGGGGAGGGATCAGAATGCTTTGCCTGTTGAAAATATTTCTAAGTGCTGCAGTTCTACAGAAACTGCATACTGAACCTTTAAGGGAAAGTTTCATATTTTGAAAGATATAAAACTAGCAACAAAAAAGTAAGCTGAAATTAGCACAAAATATGTAAAAAGAACAATAAAGTGGTTGAAATATATTTCTATCAGTATTACATTACACCCACTATGCTCCATTATTTGTATTCACTTAATTCTGCCTTATAATGTGAAATGTGACACTAGGCAGAACGTTTTTCTCTCGGGCTTTATTTCCAATAGGGAAGAGTTTTTCAGTTACACGCCTGCACATGCAACACACCCAACATTTGATGATTGACATACAGAGCTGATAGCTTGTTGGCTGAGAGGCGGATCACTCACAGAGTAGAAAAGTTCTAGGGCGGTTCCAAGGCGGTTCGGTTCCAGGATTGGTCCCACGAGGCGATGACGTCATCTAGAGGTATAAAACCGTGGTCCGCCTTCGAAGATGTGTGTGTGTGGACTTGTGCTCGGTGAGAGGTCTGTTGGTCGCTGTAAGGTTTATTCTTATAATGTACAATAAACCTGCCTAAAACTTGCACATTCGTTTCAGAGCTTCCCTTCAACTTTTGAACCGCAACAATTTGGTGATCCCGACGTTGAGAAGTGTGAGGTTTGGCCTGAAACGGAAGCCGATTGAGGGCTTCCCCCACGAGTGGCGGAGCAAGCTGCAGCCAAGTGGCGCCTCTTCATTCAGGTGAGCAGATCTTCCGTTTATACCTAAATGTCTGCTATTGAAAACGCTAAATTTACCTTGGCTGTATGTCTGTTCTGTCTACGGGTGGGCAAAAATTACACCGTAGTGTAGCTACGGTTGTTTGGGTTAGCGTTAACAGTTAAATAACGTGAACCACTGTTGGTATTTCATTTGAATGTGCATTTTTTTTGCTGTTTTCGTACATATAAGTAAAGTATAAAGCACATAGTCCACACACACAAAGGGTGAGAGTATGAGTGCCTAAGTTTGCGTTTTTTCCCCATCTATGAGCTCCAGCCTGTTGGCTGGGAGACATTTTTTTATTTGTTTATTTTATGGGCTCCGGGAGCTGTGGGGCTGAGGTCAGAGGTGAACTCCGGGATTTATTCGCCGTAGAGTCGCACTGGCTTTCATCCAGCACACGGCTTGCCGTACAGAGTGGTCTGGCCGCTCCGGGTTCACAAGAGTTGCCGAGAAGGTGATTTAGTTCACAATCCGGGACCAGTGATCGCCGTTAGAGTCAAATCTTTTCTTCCCCTTCCCAGTTGAAGTTGATTGCCGTATTTTCTGGTGTATAGGTCGCAAACTTTTTATTTTTTTTTCATTTATTATTTTTTTTATTTTCTTTTCTTTATTCATTTTTTTTCCTTTATTTATTTTCTGTTTCATTTAGAGGCTTGTGGCCTGTACTCCAGAAAGTGCTGTGAACACGCAAACTAAGGCAACAGGGAAAGATTTTTTATTTTATATATTGTTTCAGTGGGTGTATTTGCCGGCAGTAGGTCAAATTGTGAAGTCTGATAGTGACTACCACTGCTGTGCTCTGGGGTGGCATTTTTATTGGGTGTTTTAGGAGGGTGATTTAAAACAGGCAGTTTCTTGGTTGGCTACTGCAGCTGTCCATGGTCCTGGCTGGAGGTTTGCTCACTTCACCCTTGTAAAACGCGTGTATAACATTATTATAATGTCTGACATACCTATACAAACTTGGAAGAATTGTGCCCCTGGCACATTAGGATCTGTTTTGCATCAGTTATGGGTTTCATGGAGTCGGAAGGTAGCTGTCAAGAATGTTCTTGATGAGAAAAGACGTTTAGTTTCTTGGGTGAATAACATGTGTCGGTCAGGAATGTTTCCTGTTGTGGATGACCTGTCTCCATCTGCTGTTGGACAGAAATCTGCTTGAGAAGTGTGCACAGGGCAGTTTCACAGAGACAAGTTGTTGGCTCACATTCAGTTTTATGGCCGTCAACAGATAAGACCTTAGTGCCTGACACCACAGGGCCCCCACCTCTTCCTCCTTCCATGCTCGTACCAGGGAAGAGACATCTCCTTGAGGTTACCCCCCCCCCGCTCCCCCGCGCCTGTAACACAGCTGCCCCTGAGTGAGGTGAGTTCACTGGACCATTCTGTAAGTTCTGGTCCAGGGAACGGCTCAGATTTATTGTTTGTTCGTTTAAGTTCAACGCTGCTGTTGGAAAGACTCCACAGTTAAGTAGTTAGTTAATTGATAGTTCACGGTTGGGTTGTTTTATTTTTTTTATTGTTGCTGTGACTGTTTGTGCTATTTTATGAAAACATGGAGGCTGAAAAGGCGCACGTTATGGTCATGACTGGCAGAACGGAGACATGCCTTGAAGCTCAACGGCCTTGTGCTTCCCCCCGCATCCTCTTTGCCCCGCTCCCCCTCCTCCTCCTCGTCCTCCCCCGTATGCACCTGTGGGATTAAATCCACACAACCGAATGCCATTGACGAAGCTATCATCCATAAATCTGGCAGAGCTCTCACTTGGTTCTGAACACACTAGATCCAGCTCAGACTTGCTTCTCGTTACAGGAGGTATTTTACAGACAAAATCAGCTGAAAATAGGAATATGGTGCAAGACCATGTGCAAACATTGATGGGTGGTGTTCACACCACTCCTGGCTCTGTGGGTGAACAAAGGGGAGGTGGTGTGTTTCGTCCACCGTCCTCTGATGCTTCTTTCAGCGTGACATCTTTGGGGGCTTCATATGACTCCGTGCCACTGACCTGTCCTGGTCCAACTGCTTGTCCTGACCTCAGGCCTCCTGCCACAACTTTTGATAAGGTCACTGGCTGGCAGCGAGGAAATTCAGGTCGATTAAATAGAATTGCTGATAATGTTCACACATGCCTTGACGCAGCGCCTCCTGCTCAATTCATGTTACCTCTCGTTTCTTCCACCACAGCTGAGGGAGTCCGCAAACAGACTTACACGCCTTTTAGTTTGCAGGATACTGAGTTGATCCGTCAGCGTTTGCCTGATATCCAGAAAGGAGGTTCGGCTTGGATCCGCGCTTTTCTGGAGGCATGCGCCGGAATTGTGCCATGTCTGGGTGATTGGAGGAGGGTTTTCACAGCATGCACGTCGTTTGGTAGTTTGACTGAAATAGAACAGGCTGCTGGGACTAAATTGGACCCAGACAGTGACACACTGCACGACCACGTTCAAATTTTATGGCCAATTATACGAGAGAAATATCCGACGTCTATGAAATCTTCAGACTTGTGTGAGATTCCTCCGGCTGTTACAGAACGGGGCACGACCTACTTATCTAGAGTTAAGCTCTTGTGGGAAAATAGAACTGGAAATGATCCAACGATTGATCCTACGACTCAACTGTTGTTCAGAGGAGCTGTAGAGAGCTCTCTGTCTGATGATGTTAAGAAGAGTTTGGCGTCTGTTGTTGGCCTAACAAAGATGGATTATGATTTATGGGCAGCCCACATTGTTCATTTTATTGATCAATCTTTTGATAAGAGGGAGTCTGATGACAGGGAATTAAAATCCCTTGAAACTCAATTAGCTAAGGCCCAATTAAAAGACATACGTGACAAACTTAATTTCACAAAGGTGAATGCAATTCAGATGCCCCAGGTTCAGGGTCCTCCTACATCATCTGATAATTCATATCAACAGAGACCTCTGGGCCCATCCACATCCTGGCGCAGGGGTCGGTACAAACGTCCGAGGGGCAACCCTCGACCCACGGACAGGTGCCACCGGTGTGACGGGGTGGGACATTGGCATTTTCAATGTCCGACCAAACAGGATTTATCGAGACAGGAGGTGACACCAGCTCGTTATCCACATGACGTATATTCACCACCACCAGATAATACTCCACATGGCCCTATGCCGGGAGCCAATAATCAGGCCCCAGGCCAATATCCTATCCAATAGGGGTGCCCTGGTCCGGCAGTAGGTGGCGTCTTGTATTTGGAGCCTTTTTGGTATCGTTAACCATTAACGGCCGAAATCACATGTGTATGGTTGATACAGGCGCCAGGTATTCGTCAGTTAACACGTCGCTCCCACGATCAAGCCAGAGGAGTGGCCGCTCTCGTGTGGAATAATCTGCGCTTTGAACACTCCTTCCTGATTTCTGACATATGTCCAGTGAACTTGATTGGACGAGACATTCTGTGTGATCAGAACGTGACTTTGATGATGAGTCCTGACAACGTCCAGCTGAGTTTTCCTGATGGAACTGTTCAGTACTGTGCTACAGTGAAAAGCTCCATTCATCAGATGCTCCAGGTTGAAGGGACTTCTGCTGAGTCTGGTCCAGCCGAATTTCAAGCTGAAGTTTGGTGGGGAGCAGTTCCTGACTTTACAAC
>JBBPBX010086323.1:0-14922 GCA_038048925.1 Garcialebias charrua | reverse complement strand
TTCTATTATATTAGTGCTTAGTGTATTTTTAGTTGATGTTTTTCTTAGTTCATATCTTAGATGTTATTACCGTTTTTCTTTACATTTTATTGACAGATGTAACTGGGACCCTGTGTACATAATCTCGGTTCAAGCCCCAGTACAAACAACATCAAAAATGTGGGTGGGGTAGGTGAAGCACCCACCCCCACCCTCAGTCGACCCACTCTGGGCCCTTGAGCAAGGCCCTTAACCCCCACCATCTGCTCCTCCGGGTGTCCTAGATGGCAGCTCTCTGTTCCACACAGACAGCTGTGGTAGCTCGGTGGTCTGTGGTTTTGTCAGAAAGGACATCCGACGTAAAAATAACTGCCAAGTCTTGTGCGACTTAGTTCGCTGTGGCAACCCCTAACGCAGGGCACAGATTAAATTGCTTCAGTTTGGTTCAATTGTCTCAGTTCGGTTCAATATGGGGAAGACTGCAGACATAACAACTGGCCAGACCATCATTGATCCCTCCACAGGATGGGTAAGCCACAAAAGTTTATAGGTAAGGAGGCTGGCTGTTCACAGAGTGCTGTGTCCAAGCATATCAATGGAAAGTCTGTAGAATGACAAATGTGACATGAGAAGATGCACCAGCCTAAGAGATGACTGTGGGCTTCAGTGGATTATCAGAGAAGATTCCAGAATCTGGCAGAGATCCAGAAAGAGTGGAATGAGGCGGGAGTCACAGCTTCAAAAACCACCACATTAAGATGCATCCGGGAGATGGGCTACAATTGTTGGATTCCTCTGTCCTCTTTTCCGATGAAAGTAAAGTGTGCCTTTCATCTGGAAAACAAGGTCCAAGGGTTTGGAGGAAGAAGGGTGAGGCACAGAACCCATACTGCTTGAGGTCCAGTGTGAAATATCCACAGTCAGTTATGATTTGGGGTGCAATGTCCTCTGCAGGTGTTGGTAAACTCAGCTTTCTTAAAGCCAAGGTCACCGCAACAATCTACCAGAATGTTTTAGAAGACCTCATGATCCTTCTGCTGAGGATCTGTATGGAGATGCAGATTACATCTTCCAGCAGGACCTGGCCCTTGCCCAAGCCGCCAGAAGCACCAAAACCTGATTTGATGCCCATGCCACAGTGCTTGACTGGCCAGCCAACTCACTGGACCTAAACCCCATGTGGTATTCTCATAGAGGAAAATGAGGGGCACCAGACCCAACAACAAAGAAGAGCTGACAGCAAGCTTCAAGGAAATCTGGGCTTCCATAACTCCCAGTTAATGCTATCGGCTGATAGTCTCAATGTCACGTTGCATCGAGACAGTGATTAAGGCAAAGGGATTCCCAACCAAGTACAGTACTGAAGATTGACATATTGTTTTGAAAGTACCATACTTTATTTGATTTGTTGTCATCCTAATTTCTTTTCTTTATTTATTTTTTCCTGCAAAAACTGAGTAGTGTGGACTGATGTCTTCACAGTATTCAAATATTTTGAAATCCAGTTTTCGTGGGTTTCATGAGCTGGAAGCCCAAATTATGTAAAAATAAACTAATGCTTGAAATCATTTAAATTTGCAAGATAGAATACAGTTTGTCCAAATAGATGATATAAGATCTAGTTTTTGTAGTGTTTCATGTGGAGTACCACAAGGCTCTGTACTCGGACCTAAGTTGTTCATTTTATATATTAATGATTTGATGAATGTGTCAGATACCCTTAAATGTGTTCTTTTTGCTGATGACACTACTTTCTTTTATTCGGGAAATGACTTGGAACAGGTGATTGACTGTATGAAGAAAGAGTTTGTTAACATACAAACTTGGTTCAATTTAAACAAGTTATCCTTGAACATTGATAAAACAAATTATATGATTTTTAGTTAAAAAAAAGATAACTACTGTTGTTCCTTTCAAAATTGATGGTCTTGAAATATGTAGAGTGAGTGAAATGAAGTTTTTGGGTGTAATCATAGACGATAAAATGTCATGGAAACAGCACATAAATTCTGTTAAAACTAAAATATCCAAATCCATAGCAGTATTATATAAAGTAAAGGGTTTATTGAATGATAAAGCCTTGTATTTGCTGTATAATACAATTATTGTACCACATTTAATTTATTGTGTTGATGTTTGGGGAACAGCATGCAAAACGATAACAAAGCCTATTGTTATCCTACAAAAAAGAGCCATAAGGATTATAACAAGAATGCATTATCGTCACCCTACAAGTATATTATTTTGTAAATTGAAACTACTGAAGTTTTATGATTTGGTGGAATACAATATTTTCTTATTAATGTATAAAGCACAAAATAATACACTACCTTCAAATATTCAAAAGCATTTTGTAAAAAGGAAAAGTCATTACAATCTCAAGGGAACAGACATTTTTGTTAAACCAAAGCATAGAACTTGTTTAAAGGGTCAATTTACTTTGACATATGGAATAGGTTTGTGGAAAAGTTTGGAAAATGATGTGAAAAAAGCAAAGTCTATGTCTTTATTTAAGAAAATGATTAAGAAGAAATTCCTAAAAAGATATATATAAATGTTAAAATACTAAATGTAATATAAATCGGCAAATTATTATGAGTTCATGTTGTTCATGAATAATCATTGTTTGAACTGATTGATTGAATTGATTTTTTTGGTTTAAAGAAGAGGCAGATATATAAGAATTTTATTCTTCTTCTGCTTCCTTTCATTTTAAATCTCGTTTTTCTTTCTATATATAATTTGAAATTGTATTTTTTGTGGTTTATATTTAAAATGAATGAATAAATAATAAAAAATAAAATAAAAATCGTGGGCCCTGAATCTATCATCTGAGATTAACTTTTTGAATGGAATTATGGAAGTTAAACAACTTTTCCATGATATTCTATTTTTTTGGAAAGGGTCTCAGAAGGTATGTTCAGGACAAATGGTAGAAGATGAAATGTTAATTTAAAAAGATTTCCATCCTTTAAATATTTTTATTTTATTTTAAGTCGTTTAAAGTTTATTCATTACCATAAGGAAGGATTTGTGCATCCAATTGAGGGCCCAAGTCACTAAAATAGGATGTACATGGATTTAGTTCTAAATTTACTGCATCATTTGCTCCAGTTATCTGCTCCTTCTCAGCTCTTGTCCTCAGTGGCACTAATACAGATCTCCATTGGTCATATGACCTTGGTACACCCTGTGTACATCTCAGTCATTAAATTGATCCCTCTTCTTATTGGAAACGATTTTCTTGACAGGCTGATACCTTTAATCTGTTTTCAAACCCTGAAGATGTGGGCACAGGTACAAACACCTCTGCCAATTTCACTGCCTCAGCAGTTCCATCCATGTTATGATGTGCTGGAAACCGCAGAGAACTCGGATGCAAACCAAACTGAGTCCAAAGACCAGACAGGTGATGATCATCTAAAACAGGGGTGGGCAATTAATTTCTTCAGAGGGCCGCATGAAAAATCTGAAATGTGTTGGAGGGCCGAACCAGCAATGACTCAAATTTAATATTGATTTATGTTTTCCCATTATATTTCTTTTTATAGTAAAATATTTAAATCAGATTTGTTTGGTAATGAATAAGAATATTTATATATTTATAAACATGAACAAATTGTGGTTTAGGTTGAAGTGAGAATTAATACCAATTCTATCAAATTAATAGTAACAAACAAAGTCATCACATTTGAATTTTATTTTTAACTTGTTAATATCTTCACAACTGAAATGTTTTGTATTACAACTGATCAACTGTATCCATGAACAATAAATGGTTTTTAGTATTGGAAAGACATGAAGGACCTGAGAAGCTGCAACTTGAATAAAAGGACTAAACACAAAAGTACGTACTGTGTTGATTGCAGATTAATTTCAATCTGCAATCAGATTGAAATTAATGAGGGGAAAGTACCACAAAGTACTTTGAACGACAAAACCTTAAAAAGAGATACACACACAAAAGTAACAGCACTTTAGGTAACAGTACAATAACTACAAAATTAAACTGGAATGACTTGAAAACCTGTCAGAACTGACAAAGGATCAAAATATTCTGACAATTGCAAAATCCTCTACAAACAAAGTACTCCACAACTGAAGTACTAAAAGGATTATAAAGTGTCAAATATAATGTTCTGTTCTGTTTACTTGTTCAATGAGAAAAGTCCAGCCTGTCTTGGGCATCAACGAGTGCATTGAAATCTGGCTGAATGTCTGATGTGGCTATGCGCAGGACAGCTGCGAGGTGATCATCAGTTATGGAAGATCTGTATCTGGATTTGTTGAACTTCATCACTGAAAATGTCTGCTCACATACATATGTAGATCCGAAGAGCACAAGGATCTTTTGAGCATGTCTCCTCAAGTGTGGAAAGTTTTCCTGTTTGAGTGAAGCATAAAACTCTGGCAGTGGGACTGACCCAAAGCGCTCTGCCAGAAGTGTGTCAGACTGCAGGTCAATGAGCTCCATCTGAACATCACTGGATGCATCATCAACACTGCAGGTGAAGGGAGAAGACACCATGTGCATTTCACTCTCAACAGTTTTGAAGTCTTGAAATCGCCTTGAAAACTCAGCATGCAGTGCTTCTAACATGGAGGAGAACTTTTGGAGCTGATCTGCTGCTGGGGTGACTTGCTTCAGTGTTGGCATGTGAGTGAGAATATTATCCCTGATTTGGCTTGAAAGAAGCTGCAGCTTCCTAGTGAAGGCCTTGACTGCACTGTACAGTTCATACACAAAAAGCCCCTTGCTCTGCAGTTTGACATTTAGTTCATTCAACAGAGCAGTCACATCAACAGAAAAACTAAGATCTGCCAGCCAGTCTGCTTCTGAAAGCTGAGGGATGGCATGTCCCTTCTTCACACAGAACTCCTGAATCTCATCTCTCAGGTCCCAGAATCTTTTCAGCACTTTTCCCAAACTCAGCCACCTGATGTGTGTGTGGTAGCTCAGGTCACGGTGGTCAGTCTCTGTTTCTTCTAAAAGTGACACAAACTGTCTGTGATTCAGTGCCCTTGCTCTGATAAAGTTAACTGTTTTAGTTACAACATCAACAACATGACTCACTTGTAACACTGACTTGCACAACACTTCCTGATGTATAATACAATGAAAAAAAGTTAATTTCTGCTCAGAGTTTTTTTCTGCCACTTTGTCCTGGATTCTCTTTAACAGACCAACATTTTTTCCTGTGAGATTTGGACAGCCATCTGTTGTCACGCCCACCAGATTGTCCCATTTCAGCCCCAAGCTTTCGAGACATGCATTTACCTCAGATAAGAGATCACTCCCCGTTGTTGTCCCTTTCATTGACCGCATGTCTGCCAGCTCCTCCATGATCCTGAAGTCTGCAGTGATGCCACGCATGAAGATGAGCAGTTGGGCAGTGTCCCGTACGTCACAGCTCTCATCCAAAGCCAGGGAAAAGTATTCAAAGTTATTCACGCTGTCCTTCAGTTGTAGCTCCAAGTTTTTCGCGATGTCCTCAATTCTCCTCGTCACGGTGCGGCGGGAGAGCGAGACGTTCTCAAAAGCGTCTTTTTTCTCAGGACACATTAGCGCAGACGACTCCATCAAACACTCTTTGATAAATTCTCCATCCGAGAAGGGTTTGCTCTTTTTAGCAATCTTGTGCGATATGACAAAACTTGTCCTGACTGCAGCAGCTTTGGATGTCAAACGCTTTGTAAAAAGTGTTTGTTGACATTGCAGCTTGGCTTGCAAAACAGACGATTCAGCTGCGCGCTCTCTTTCAGACAAGTTCTTGTATTTCTCCCCGTGTTTAGTCACGTAGTGACGCTGGATATTATACTCCTTCAGCACAGCCACTGACACACCACAAACTAAGCAGACAGCTTTACCTTTCACCTCTGTAAATAGATATGTCGCTGTCCATGCCTTGTTGAAAACGCGGCATTCTAAATCAACTTTTCTTTTTTTACCGTGAGACGACATCTTGTTTTGATCAGGGAGCGATTGGAATGCTTGCTGCGCGCGTCTATGTGACGCATGAACTATGCGCCAGGCCCTTTCAAAATAAAAGTCCGCTGCAGCGTAGCGCACCAAAATCCGTTTTTATTTTTGACTGGACCCCTCGGACAGGGGCGCGGGCCGGACAGGGACGGGCAAAGGGCCGTATGTGGCCCCCGGGCCGTAAAATGCCCAGGTCTGCTCTTTATGAACAGAAAGGAAAGTTTATGATTTGCAAAATGAAATTATGCATGTCTACTGTTAAATCAGCAGACAGATTAAACAAACAAGTGAACAAGATAAACTTACCCATCATCTCACAGTAAAAATAAAACAATATTTTTGCATGGAAAGTACAGTAACTGAGCCACACCAAACAATATATACATTAAAAATGTTGTATGTTTACATACTCTATTCAACAGCCAGGTTGCCATTTGTTATGTATCTTGAAGGGATTTAATGAATATATTTTAAAACCTTAGTTATGTTTAGGTCACCTGCAGTCTGCAACCTCCTGTTACAGTTTTTTTTACTCAGCTGATCAGGCTTGATTAGCTGAGCTGCAAACACCTGTTGACTCTCTCCCTTTATAAGCTCTGGACCAAAGCCAGAACAGTGTGGAGGTTTTGAGATGGCCAACTGAGGTTGGTGGATGCAAGCAGGAGCTTGTTGGAGCAACTTGAGAGCCTTTTTGGAAGGTAAACCAAGTTTATTGAAGGCAGCTGCAGGTTGCATATATGTGTGTGTTCAGGAGTGTCCTTCGTCCATCCTGACCACTGTGTGCTAAGCTCTCATGTGGAGGTTTGAGAGTGCAGGTTGGTTAGTAGGTTGAAGCCTGCTGTGGACTTGAGGTGTTTCTTTCAAAGGTAACCCAAGTTATTAATAATGTTACATTCATCTGCAGTGTCCTGCTGTTTTGTAATGTTTGGTAGTACTGGGAGTTCATCCACCCTCCCTGGCTGTGGCTGTGTGTGATCTCTAGCAGGTTAGAGATCGTTTGTACACTCCTTTTTGGAGTGTGTGTTGGTTGGAGTTCATGCATGCTCTTGTGGACTCTTGTTTAAAGGGTCGTGTGGGCTCTAGTTTACCTAGAATAGTGGACCTGAGCCATTGAGGGCTCTCATCTGAGTCTCAGAGACTGGGCTCTGGAGTGCTGTCTGTTGGAGACAGCTGTGTTGACTTTTGCTCCTGTTTTTCCTCACAACTTTACTTTTATAACTTTATGGTTGGGTAAAGCTGGTAGTCCTGTTTTCGCTTTAGTTTCATCTTGTAGGCCTAGAGTTTTGGTACAGCTAGCCCACTGTCCAACAGGGTTCTACAACTCTATAGGAGTTGGCTCTGTTGGGCAGCCTTATTTTCCTTTTGGCCGCTTTACCCTAACCCATCTTTCAGTTGCTACTTTGTTTCTTTTGTTTGTGACGTGGGACGCCTGGAGAAGCCGGTGGTGGTTCCTGACCAGAGAGAGCTGCTGCAGATGACTTCATCCATGACCAGACTTTTAGTTTAGTTAATAAAATTCTGTTAAATAACTTTTCCTTGTGTCCTACGTCCTTCAAATATGTTGTGACTTTTACCGGTCGTAACACCATTATAAGTGGAACACTGTCAGCTATCCTCCTGCCTCCACAAGACAAAATATTTTAATTGTCCACCAGTGATATAATCAGAACACAGAAATTACTTCTGGTCTAACCCTTAATATCCTATACCTGTATGTCCTAATGATATCATTGATGGACAATTATTCACATTCTCATATTCTATCTAGGGTTTTCTTTTCAAGTTATGCCCAGATTCTTTACTAAATCTCTAATGTTTTGGATAGAGTGACCAGCCAGGGCAAGATCTTTAGCCTTCTTGCATTGCTGGCATTCAATCATAGTGGCCACTTTTCCTTTTTTAAATGTGTTTGCGAAATGTTTCATGACCACGTCAACCTTGAACTCAGTCCTCCTTATTCTTGCACATTACAGTACATGTTGAAACAACAGATGCTTATTTGCTCTCTTAGCACTTTCCAGAGATACTAGGAAAAAAACAAAACAAATCATTAATGAAAACCAACTTCATTTTAAACATTTTTAAACAATAAGGAAATTTGTGTTTGGTATGTTTTTTGTAACAATGTTTCATGCTATAAATTGTATACTGATGAAATGCCTCTTTATTTCCCTTTTAAAATGTACATTCAGAAATAAAATACATTAAGGGGACAAGCTACAGAAATGAGCATGTACGTTGTACAGATGACAAATAATTTTTGCCAAAGCCAAACAGCTTATTATGCCAGTGACACTTGCTTGGTATGTGTGGTTAATTATATGATGGAATTCTGAATAAAAGTCATTTTTGTCATTTAAAATTTGTTTTTGGTTGACAAAAAGGCCTCAGCAGATTGTGAAGAAACATCCAAAGCCAAAACAGACTTGTCCTTCCTTCTCATGCTGGTCCTTAGTGCTCCATGTGCTGGTCCTTAGTCCTTAATAGGTAACCTGACATGATATCTTTGGAGAAATGAAATATAAAAAACAATAACTGAATGTTGAGTTTGTTCCTAATGTACAAAACTCAGTCCTCATTATTGTACCATACACATTGAGTATTAGAGAGGGCTGGCACGTCTGCACAAATCTAAATGTAACTTTCATTCTTTTGTACATTGTTTTCAAACTCAGTCCTCCTTATTCCTATACCTTACATGTTGAGTATTACACAGGACTTGTGTGTGTCTGCACACTTCTAAATGCAAATGTCATTCTTTTGTATGTTATTTTCAAACTCAGTCCTCCTTATTCCTGCACCTTACATGTTGAGTATTACACAGGACTTGTGTGTGTCTGCATACTTCTAAATGTATCTTTCATTCTTTTGTATGTTATTTTCAAACTCAGTCCTCCTTATTCCTGCACCTTACATGTTGAGTAATACATAGGACTTGTGTGTGTCTGCACACTTCTAAATGTAACTTTCATTATTTTGTATGTTATTTTCAAACTCAGTCCTCCTTATTCCTGCACATTACATGTTGAGTATTACACAGGCCTTGTGTATGTCTGCATACTTCTAAATATATCTTTCATTATTTTGTATGTTATTTTCAAACTCAGTCCTCTTTATTCCTGGACCTTAAATGTTGAGTATTACACAGGACGTGTGTATCTGCATACTTCTAAATGTATCTTTCATTCTTTTGTATGTTATTTTCAAACTCAGTCCTCCTTATTCCTGCACCTTACATGTTGAGTATTACACGGGACTTGTGTATGTCTGCATACTTCTAAATGTATCTTTCATTCTTTTGTATGTTATTTTCAAACTCAGTCCTCCTTAATCCTGCACCTTACATGTTAAGTATGCACAAAAGTATATACAAAAGGGGCGGCTGTGGTGTAGTGGTAATGGCAGTCGTCCCCTGATCAGAAGGTTGGAGGTTTGAATCCCGCGTCCGCCCACCATGTGTCGTTGTGTCCCTGGACAAGTCACTTAACCCAGAGTTGCTCCCGGTAGGTCTGGATGGCGCCTTGCAAGGCAGGCTACCACTTCCGGTGTATGAATGTGTGAATGAATGGGTGGATGGCTGGTATTGTAAAGCGCTTTGGGGCTCCTCACAGGGGGCTGGAAAGCGCTATATAAATAAGCTCAATTTACCATTACCATTACAAGACATGTGGGTCTGCATACTTTTACATTTAAGTTTCAAGCTTTTGTACTTGTTATTTTCAAACACAATCCTTATTCCTACATCTATAATGTTGAGTATTACACAGAACGTGTGTGTCTGCACACTTCTACATTTAAGTTTCAAGCTTTTGTACTTATTTTCAAACTCAGTCCTCTATATACCTGTACCTTACATGTTGAGTATTACACGGGACTGGTGTGTGTCTGCACACTTCTAAATGTAACTTTCATTCTTTTAATAACAATTTTTTCAAACTCATTCCTCCTTATTCCTACACCTTACATGTTGAGTATTACATAGGACATGTGTGTGTGTGTGCACTTCTAAATGTAACTTTCATTCATTTATACAGTTGTACATTGTTTTTGAACATAGTCCTCCTTTTTCATACACCTTACATTTTGAGTATTACACAGGCCATGTGTGTGTACGCACTTCTTAATGTAACTTTCATTATTTTATACATTGTTGTCAAACTCAGTCCTCCTTATTCCTACACCTTACATGTTGAATATTACAATGGGAGTGGTGGCGCAGAGGTTAAGAAGGTGCGCTTGTGATCGGAAGGTCGCCGGTTCAAGCCCCGGTACCGACAACATCAAAGATGTGGGTGGGGTACGTGAAATGGTCACACTTGTCTCCACCCTCATCTGCCCCACTCTGGGCCCTTGAGCAAGGCCCTTAACCCACACCATCTGCTCCCCCGGGAACCCTAGATATCAGCTCTCTGCTCCACACAGAGGGCTGTGGTTGCTCGGTGGTCTGTGGTTGCGTCAGGAAGGGCATCCGGCGTAAAAACTGCCAAATCTTCGTGCGACCAGTTCGCTGTGGCGACCCCTAACGCAGGGAAAAAAGCCGAAAGAAAAAAAAACAAACAAAAAAAACATGTTGAATATTACACAGGACGTGTGTGTATGCACACTTCTAAATGCAACATTCATTCTTTTGTACTTGTTCTTTTCAAACTCAGTCCTCCTTATTCCTGCACCTTACATGTTGAGTATTACATAGGACATGTGTGTGTCTGCATACTTTTAAATGTAACTTCATTCTTTTATACATTGTTATCATACTCAGTCCTCCTTATTCCCACACCTTACATGTTGAGTATTACACAGGACTTGTATGTGTCTGCATACTTCTAAATGTGACTTACATTATTTTAAACATTGTTTTCAAATTCAGTCCTCCTTATTCCTACACCTTACTTGTTGAGTATTACACGGGACATGTGTATGTGAGGCCATGGAGAATGACTTCTGTACGGCTTAGAGGCAATTCTGGTCCACCATCCGGCGTCTCAGGGGGGAAGGCAGTATGCAATCAACACTATTTATAGTGGGGGTGGCGTGCTGTTGACCTCAACTCAGGATGTTGTCAGTCGGTGGGCGGAATACTTTGAAGACCTCCTCAATCCTACTGGCACGTCTCCCACGGAGTTCCTTAGGGCTCTGGATTTTGTAGGGTTGTGTTGGCTTACGCGACTCTGCAATATCGCGTGGACATCGAGGGCAGTTCTCTTGGATTGGCAGAATAGGGTGGTGGTTCCCCTATTCAAAAAGGGGGACCATAGGGTGTGTTCCAACTATAGGGGATCACACTCTTAAGCCTCCCTGGTAAGGTATATTCAGGGGTTCTGGAGAGTAGGGTCCGTCGGATAGTCGAACCTCGGATTCAGGAGGAGCAATGTGGTTTTCGTCCTGGTTGTGGAACAGTGGACCAGCTCTACACCCTCAGCAGGATCCTGGAGGGTGCGTGGGAGTTTGCTGAACCAGTTTACATGTGCTTTGTGGACTTGGAAAAGGCATTTGACCGCGTCCCTCAGGGGTTTCTGTGGGAGGTACTCCATGATTATGGGGTACCTGGCCCTTTGATATGGGCTGTTAGGTCCCTGTACGACTGGTGTCAGAGCTTGGTCCGCATTGCTGGCAGTAAGTCAGGCTCATTTCCAGTGAGAGTTGGACTCCGCCAAGGTTGCCCTTTGTCACCGATTCTGTTCATAACTTTTATGGACAGAATTTCTAGGCGCAGCCAAGGTGTTGAGGGGATCCGTTTTGGTGGCCTTAGAATCACTTATATGTTTTTTACAGATGATATGGTCCTATTGGCTTCATCAGGTCGTGATATAGAGCTTTCATTGGAGTGGTTTGCAGCCGAGTGTGATACGGCCGGGATGAGGATCAGTTCCTCCAAATCCGAGGCCTTGGTCTTGAGCCGGAAAAGGGTAGCATGCCCTCTCCGGGTCGGGGAGGAGGTCCTGCCCCAAGTGGAGGAGTTCAAGTATCTCGGGGTCTTGTTCACGAATGAGGGAAAACTGGAGCGTGAGATCAATAGGTGGATAGGTGCAGCGTCCGCAGTGAAGCGGGCGGTGTATCGGTCTGTCGTGGTGAAGAGAGAGCTGAGTCAAAAGGCAAAGCTCTCAATTTACCGATCGATCTACATTCCCACCCTCATCTATGGTCATGAGCTTTGGGTTGTGACCGAAAGAACGAGATCTTGGATACAAGCGGCTTAAATGAGTTTTCTCCGTAGGGTGTGTGGACTCTACCTTAGAGATAGGGTGAGAAGCTCAGTCATCCGGGAAAGACTCAGAGTAGAGCCGCTGCTTCTCCACATCGAGAGGAGCCAGTTGAGGTGGCTCGGGCATCTGGTTAGGATGCCTCCTGGACGCCTCCCTGGTGAGGTGTTCCGGGCATGTCCCACTGGGAGGAGACCCAGAGGAAGACCCAGGACATGCTGGAGGGATTATGTTTCTCGGCTGGCCTGGGAATGCCTTGGGATTCCACCGGAGGAGCTGTTCCAAGTGGCTGGGGAGAGGGAAGTCTAGGCTTCCTTACTTAGGCTGCTACCCCTGCGACCCGTCCCCGGATAGGCGGAGGACAATGGATGGATGGATGGATGGATGGATGGATGTGTATGTGTGCACTTCTAAATGTAACTTTCATTCTTTTAGAATCTAAAAGAACACTGTGGTCTATTGGATAACAAACAAGAATATTATCTGGCTTCTGTACATGTCCTTGAAAAGAAGGCTGTCGGAAGCCATTCTCCTGGGAGTGTGGAGCTGAAGAGACCTGCTGCCCCCCCCCCCCCCCCCCCCAGAGATTTCTGTGCAGCCTCAGATAACGCCCAGCTGCACATCTGCTGAACTTTGTGTTTGTCTGAAATTACTCACAGACTCTATCTCCTTGCCTGCCGTCTCTCAATTTGTTATTGTAACTAAATGTGCTTTTTGATATGGTTTTTACTGGATCACGCGGTGTCTTGAAGACAAAATGTGATTCATCTTTTTTTAATATCAATGCTGTAAAACCCCGTGTCTTTGCCTGTTTTCCTGCTTTTGACCTTCATCTGGGGACAGATGAGAGCGGCCGCGCTATAAGCATATCATGTGTTGATAAACATATCATGTGTTGATAAACATGTCATGTGCTTTGTTGAGCTGCAGCTTTTTGCACTCATTCTCTCTCCTGGATGACTGTAACTACATATTTACGTTGTATTGGTGAAAATTGATGCAATGTTAATAAACCTTCTTGTATCTTGTATCTTTATACATTGTTTTCAAATTCATGTCATCCTTATTCCTACACCTTACATGTTGAGTATTACACAGGACGTGTGTATCTGCATACTTCTAAATGTATCTTTCATTCTTTTGTATGTTATTTTCAAACTCAGTCCTCCTTATTCCTGCACCTTACATGTTGAGTATTACACATGACGTGTGTATCTGCATACTTCTAAATGTATCTTTCATTCTTTTGAATGTTATTTTTAAACTCAGTCCTCCTTATTCCTGCACCTTACATGTTGAGTATTACACAGGACTTGTGTATGTCTGCATACTTCTAAATGTATCTTTCATTCTTTTATATGTTATTTTCAAACTCAGTCCTCCTTAATCCTGCACCTTACATGTTGAGTATTACACAGGACATGTGGGTCTGCATACTTTTACATTTAAGTTTCAAGCTTTTGTACTTGTTATTTTCAAACTCCGTCCTCCTTATTCCTACATCTTACATGTTGAGTATTACACAGGACGTGTGTGTCTGCACACTTCTACATTTAAGTTTCAAGCTTTTGTACTTATTTTCAAACTCATTCCTCTATATGCCTGTACCTTACATGTTGAGTATTACACGGGACTTCTGTGTGTCTGCACACTTCTAAATGTAACTTTCATTATTTTATACATTTTTTTCAAACTCAGTCCTCCTTATTCCTACACCTTACATGTTGAGTATTACATAGGACATGTGTGTATGTGCATTTCTAAATGTAACTTTCATTCTTTTATACAGTTGTACATTGTTTTCGAGCTCAGTCCTCCTTATTCCTACATCTTACATGTTGAGTATTACACAGGACGTGTGTGTGTGCACTTCTAAATGTAACTTTCATTCTTTTATACATTGTTGTCAAACTCAGTCCTCCTTATTCCCACACCTTACATGTTGAGTATTACATAGGACATGTGTGTCTGCATACTTCTAAATGTAACTTTCATTCTTTTGTACTTGTTATTTTCAAACTCAGTCCTCCTTATTCCTGCACCTTACATGTTGAGTATTACATAGGACATGTGTGTGCATACTTTTAAATGTAACTTTCATTCTTTTATACATTATTATCAATACTCAGTCCTCCTTATTCCCACACCTTACATGTTGAGTATTACACAGGACTTATGTGTGCGAGGCCATGGAGAATCACTTCTGTACGGCTTCGAGGCAATTCTGGTCCACCGTCTGATGTCTCAAGGGGGGGAAGGCAGTACGCAATCAACACTATTTATAGTGGGGGTGGCGTGCTGTTGACTTCAACTCAGGATGTTGTCAGTCGGTGGGTAGAATACTTTGAAGACCTCCTCAATCCTACTGGCACGTCTCCCACGGAGTTCCTTAGGGCTCTGGATGTTGTAGGGTTGTGTTGGCTTACGCAACTGTAATATCGCGTGGACATCGAGGGTCGTTCTCTTGGATTGGCAGACTAGGGTGGTGGTCCCCCTATTCAAAAGGTGGGACCGTAGGGTGTGTTCCAACTATAGGGGGATCACACTCTTAAGCCTCCCTGGTAAGGTATATTCAGGGGTTCTGGAGAGGAGGGTCCGTTGGATAGTCGAACCTCAGATTCAGGAGGAGCACTGTGGTTTTCGTCCTGTCGTGGAACAGTGGACCAACACAACACCCTCAGCAGGATCCTGGAGGGTGCGTGGGAGTTTGCCGAACCAGTTTACATATGCTTTGTGGACTTGGAGAAGGCATTTGACCGCGTC
>JBBPBX010086322.1:0-14922 GCA_038048925.1 Garcialebias charrua | reverse complement strand
TCTTCCCCAGAACATAGTAGGATCTAAAATGATTTTTAAAGATGAAGGAGCAAGTTGAAACATGCTCAATGTCTCCTTGCTAGCAGGCTCCATAGAGAGCTGCCTGGCTAACTAACTACGGTGGCCCTACACGGCCAAAATTCTACAGCGGCCGAATGCACAGGAGCGGTAAAAATACAATATAAAATTTAAAAAAAGTTTTAAAATCGATTTTGGGGCTTTTAGAATCGATTCTGAATCGCCAGGACTAAGAATCTTGATTCTTTAAAAATAGATTTTTTTTGCTGCATCCCTAATTGCTACACACTGAAACCTTTTTGTCCACAACTATATACACACACTAATATTACTGTATGAGGATACACACTGAAACCTTTTTGTCCACAACTAGATACACACACTAATATTACTGTATGAGGATGAACTCCAGTTGCACTGCCTATGTCATATTCAGGGGACGGAGAGCAGGCAGGGGGAGGGGGGTCAAAAACACCAGATGAGAATTTCTTCACTTTGCAAAGTCTAAATTTGAGTTAGGATGACATTTTTGACTTGTGAAAATTTCTCAACAAGCTTATTTTATGCTTTTCATTAGACTACTATTAGCTTAAAAACACTTTTCATTTCTCCTTTAAGGGAGCTTAGAGCTGCCAAAGTGTATCACTGGGGAACTAAACTAAAGTTTATCACTGAAAAACATTTAAAATATGTTCAATTGTATTTGGGTGTCACATATGTGGATGTGTTATACAGTACTTAATTTCAAGGGTAAATTTTAGTTTGAAAAGGATTTAATTTTAGGAATATGTTAATTGATGTAGGCTTATTGAGTTACATTTTCTTGAACTATTTTCTTGTTTGTACTCTTAGGTTTTTCACCTGTTTTGACCTCAACAAACTTTCAAAATAAAAGAAAAGAAAGGATTGATTCTTGGTCATTGAGTGAAGTCCAGTCCAAAATCTTCTAAAGCAAGCTACCCTTTCAAGTGGGGGGAAACTGCAGATTAAAAACTGAAAACCACTTGACAGTGAAAAACCGCCAATAAGGGCTGGAGCAGAAAATCTGTTAAAAAGCAAAATGGCTGACTCAAAGTCATTGGAGCAGCTTAAAAGTAATAGAACATCTGCAAAGAGGTTATTCTCCCGACTTGCCAATAACGTTGTCCGGATGCACACCATAATGCCAGAAGAGGAGCTCAGAGACAGTTTCAAGAAACTCATAATTGAGGCTAACAAAGTTATGGAAGCCAATGAAGATGTGGAAGCTCAGTATCTTGCAGAGGCAAAACTAGAAGAGGATTCTGAAACAGTCCCAGAGTTAAGTGAGTTGCAAAGGACTGATATTGAGAAAACTGAAAGTGAGTGTGAAATGAAATTGAAAGATCTGAAGGACCTTGTCCAGAAGACGCTCTGGGCAAATTTTGGTGAAGAGGAACTGAAAATGGCAGTAAAAGCTGCAGAGGAGAAAGTAGAGAGTGTGATGTCCTTTAAACCTGGTGGAAATAAAGAGGCCTTTGACTTCATGTTCGACTACATGGAAATACTGGTGAAGAAGGCAAAGGAGTTGTATACAAAATGGAAGTGCTGGGCCCCTTCGGCTGAGCAGAGTGACTTTCAGATGCGTGTAAGAGAGCTTGAGCAAATTGTTCCAAAGTTAATGTCCAGAAAAATAGAGTTCATTGAGGCAAAAGCTAAGGAAGATGCTGGAAATGTTGGAAGTGGAGCTCCCATCACCTATCCAACATCAGCCATTAGACTGAAGCCGACCTCCCTCCCCAAGTTTACTGGCAACAGACGAGACTTTCATCGTTGGAAAAGAGACTGGGAGGCTCTTCAGAGGCAAGGAGAACCCACCGGGTCAAGGGAAGTCAAAAAATTCCAGCTCATCAACAGTTTGGATGAGAAGATGATGAAAGACCTCCGACTACTAACCTACAACACAGCAGACGACATATTTCGTGTACTGGAAAACAGGTTCGGAAACCAAACAGCTATTGCAATCGAAATAGTTGAGGAACTCCAGAGTCTTCCACCTGTCAGAAGTCATCAGCCAAAGAAAATTGTTGAACTAATCCAAACTGTTGAGAAAGCCCTTGAAGACCTAAATGAACTTGGTGACAGTGGTGCTTTGAAGAACCCCCTAATGACAAAATCTATTGAAAGTAAACTTCCTGATGTGTTGAAGAAAGAATGGCTTCTCTACGCAGCTGAGAAGATAAATACTAAACCAGAGAAGCGCTTTGACAATCTTCTGGCCTTTCTCAAGAGTCAAGAAAGCATCTATGAACAGCTAGATCAACTGAGGGATGAGGATTTACCAAGAAAAGAAATTCGATCTGAGCAAAGGCAAGCAAGAACCAGAACTACAAACCAGTTAAGCAGCCATCTCTCAGGGTGTGTCGTCTGTGGAGATATCAAACACGGGAAGAAGCTGTACTTCTGTAAACAATTCCGTGTGTTCAATCTCACAGAGAAGAAAGATGCAGTACGAAAACTGGGAGCCTGCTGGAAATGTTTGGAGGTCCACACTGATGATGATCACTGCAAAACTTCATTCCTGTGCAAAAATTCTGAATGCGAGAGGAGGAAAGACAAAGACCATCATTATTATCTGTGTCCAAATGCTGAAACATCTAGAGGTAGTACAGGCCAAAGGAGGAGCAGGAGTGGCACAGTGGGAGGTGATAACAAGAGGAATTATACTGAAGCCCAAGAAGGGTTCCTTAAAAAGCTTTCACCGGAACTGGCCCAACAATGTCAAGATGTGTTCTGTAACACAGCATCAACCTCCCATGTTGCAAAAAGTCACTCAAGTCTTCTGGCAGAAAATGGGCTAATGGAGTGGCCTGTTATAATGATGCTTCTGGAGGTCAGAGCTAATGATGGACAAAAAATTGGGACCCTGATCGATCTAGCTTCTGACACAAATTATATTACTCATGAGGCAGCAGGTCGACTTAACCTCAGAAGTGAAGACGTCACACTTGTGGTCCATGGTGTAGGAGGAATGAAAGTCTTTGTTGAAACAAAGCGGTACCTCCTGAAAATCCGTGTCCGCAACTCAAGAGGCTCTTTCAAGTCCCATCAGCTGGTTTGTTATGGCCTGGAAAAAATTGCAGATGTCCATAGACATGTGTCCGCAAAAAAGCTGCAAAGGTTCTTCCCAGGCATCCCACTCAGTGACCTGGTAAGGCCAAAAGAAATCCACCTCCTTATAAGCCACAAAGAAGGCCAGCTGGTTCCACAGAAAGTCTGTACTGTTGGAGATCTTGTGCTGTGGGATGGACCAATGGGAAAGACAATTGCTGGCACCCATCCTGAGCTGTTTGAGGAGGTCACTGTATCAGCTCATACATCAAGAACACACTTCGCAAGGTCTATGAGAGCTGCTGCTGTGAGGTATGAAGAACGCATCTGTGTAGCCCCCAGTCATCCCCTACAGCAAATCAAGATTGCTGTCCGAACTCAGGAATCCAGTTGTGCTACTACATCCAGTTTCCTCAAGTGGTGGAAATGGGATAGTATTGGTGCTGGCTGTGTCCCGAGATGTGGAGGCTGTCGCTGTGGAAACTGCCAGCCAGGTGGCAAAGAAATGACGCTCGCTGAAGAAAGGGAGCTGGAAGTGGTAAAAAGTGGGCTCACATATATAGTTGCTGATGACCATAGCGAAAAACCTCATTGGCATGCCAAATATCCCTGGGTAGAAGATCCAGCCACATTACCTAATAACAGAAGTGCAGTCGAAGCCACATTCTTGAGGACTGAGAAGCAGCTGGCTAGGCAGCCAGAGTGGAAAGCTGCATATACTGCTCAAGTTCATGAGATGGTTGAGCGCCGAGCTGCAATAAAGTTGTCTAAAGACATCTTGGATGTATGGACTGGTCCAGTATGGTATATCAGTCACCTCATCGCACCCAACCCACACTCTGTCACAACTCCAGTAAGGTTGGTCTGGAACAGCAGTCAAAAGTGCAAAGGGGTGAGTTTAAATGATCTCCTGTTTAAAGGCCCAGATGTCCTCAACCCAATCCGTGCTGTGCTCTTCAAATTCCGAACGGGAACTTTTGCTGCTCTGGGGGACATACGGAGGATGTACAATTCAGTGTGGCTTGAGGACCGAGAGGTGCATCTGCATAGGTTCCTGTGGCGTGACTCTGAGGAGGAGGAGCTGGGTGAATTTGCAATAACAAGAGTCAACATTGGAGATAAGCCAGCAGGTTGTATTGCCCAACTTGCCCTGAAAGAGACAGCTAATCTCCCCCAGTTCAGCCATTTTGTGGAGGAGCGTCAAGTAATAGAAGAACATAGCTATGTTGATGACTTCTTGACCTCTCATAACAACTTGAACCAGCTTAAACTCATCACAAAAAATGTGGAAGAGATCCTGCGAGCAGGTGGGTTTGAATTAAAGCCATGGATCTTCTCTGGTCAAAGTGGAAAACAGTCTGCTGGAAAGCAGGACCAAGAGACTACTCCAAAGTCTATAATCCTACCAAATCAGCTCAAAATGGAAGACAACAAAGCTCTTGGCCTTGGCTACACCCTGGAAGATGACAAGGTCCATGTCATGGTTGGGATTAGTGCATTAACAGAATACCCGAGTTTTCGACAGGTCGAGTGCTTTGACTTCTATCGAGGCTTTTTTGGCCACCTCGAGTACCCGTAGTGACGTCATCACATCACATTTCACAGCGCGCGAGGTAGCTTTTAGCTTTTAGTAGACGCCACAAAATGGATTCCTTTGTGCGCACGGATGTAAATGGAGCAGGCAGTCTTGTCAAAAAGGTAAAACAGTTTTTAATTTATAAAATGCGCTATTTCCTGTTGATTTTCTGTTCTCTGACCACCGTAGATTGTGACTGGCAGCAGGTGGCGGTGTTGCATTGCAGGCCACATATATAACACGGCAGCTTCCTCTCTCGTTTCACAAACAAAAGCAACATATTAATCTCTCTAGACCTATTAAAAAAACCTATAAACACATTAATCTCTAAAAGTAAACCTAAATTGCACAGCACTTCAGGCTGTGGTGCGGTGTTGCCCCATTTGTTTTTCAGTTTCGGTTTCAGCGCCGCACGGTATACTTTCACTTTTAATATTAATAATAATAACTAATAGTTTTGTTTTTCCTGTGACTTATCTGCAGTATGATAAATGATAGGAGCATAATAAATGCTCCCAATGTTTTGTTGGTCTTTTTTTTCTTTTTGTAAAGACGGTTTTTATGCATTTATATTTATTTATTTATTTTGCATCATAAGACACTGTGACGTCATCGGCTACTCGAGCGTCGTTCGAGTTTTTTTATGTTAATGTCGAGGTTAAAAATTATGTACTCGTTCAACCCCTAGTTGGGATAAACTTCTCAAAGAGAAAGAGAAAAAAAGACTTTGAAGAAAATTCAGAGTGGCAACGAGGCCCACATTTTCTTAGTCTACCAACTGATGAGTGGCCAATTAAATCTGCTAAGGATGTTTCATCAATGGCAAGAGAGTCTGTTGGAAAGATGCAGAAGAAATCATTCGTTGCTGCACTCACAAGAGCTCAGGTAAAGAAAGAACCACCAGACCTGGAGCTTCGAAGGCCACCTGCAGGTGCTGCAATCCAGAACCTGCTGAATGTGCGACATTTCAGCAGTTTGACTCGGCTGACCCAAACGATTGCCCAGGTCTGGCGGGCTGCAAAATGTTTTGTTGGTCAGAAGAGGACCGTGAGAACCCCAAAGTGGGAGGCAGTTTGGGAGAGTCATCAGTGTCAACCCAGACTCCAAAGGCATCGTGCGGGATGTGAAAGTTGGAGTCGTGACAAACTCCTGTGCCCCAGAGGTGAGGCCTGCAGCCAAGCATCCTGCAGCCAAGCATCCTGCATCCAAACAACCTGCATCCAGCAGTCAGAGAGACACTCAATCCACAATCCTTCACAGGGACGTCCGACGGTTGGTGGTCCTGCTGGCTGTAGAAGAGCAGGCAGGGAGTTTGTGACTGTGAGCAAGTGTATACGATCTTTCCAGTGGTTTACGTGGGAAGATCGAGTGGGAGGTGTTGAGCTGAGCTCCAAACTGAGCTCCAGGCCCCGCCCATCTCTCACTGGTTGTGGGTTTGAGGTGTCTCCCAGCCAGGGGGCAGCAGACTGTTTTGCTACAGGTGCAGATGATTTGATGATTTGTTTGAAGGTGTTCACTCACAGGGCAGCAGAAGGCAAACAATGTGGGAGAGAAGTGCTGGGAGAAGTTTTACTTAAGAAAATATTGCAGAACTAAGGCTTGTTTCAAGAAAAAGGAAAAAAAGGAGGAAGAAGGAGCCGGTGAGCTTTAAACTATATTGTATTTGGAACTGTGGACTAACATGTCAAAATGTTTATATTCAGGTTAAAAATGTAATTTGTTAAACTTGTGACAAAGTTCAAATTGCAAATGATATGTTAAAGGGCAGTTAAAGTGTGTATTATTATGAAAGGTGGAAGCTAAAGGTAGTTTGTTAAATGTGATTTTGTACATTTAAGGGAGCTTAGAGCTGCCAAAGTGTATCACTGGGGAACTAAACTAAAGTTTATCACTGAAAAACATTTAAAATATGTTCAATTGTATTTGGGTGTCACATATGTGGATGTGTTATACAGTACTTAATTTCAAGGGTAAATTTTAGTTTGAAAAGGATTTAATTTTAGGAATATGTTAATTGATGTAGGCTTATTGAGTTACATTTTCTTGAACTATTTTCTTGTTTGTACTCTTAGGTTTTTCACCTGTTTTGAACTCAACAAACTTTCAAAATAAAAGAAAAGAAAGGATTGATTCTTGGTCATTGAGTGAAGTCCAGTCCAAAAATCCTCTGAAGCAAGCTACCCTTTCAAGTGGGGGGAAACTGCAGATTAAAAACTGAAAACCACTTGACAGCCCGCTTCACTGCGGACGTTGCACCTATCCGCCTATCGATCTCACGCTCCAGTTTTCCCTCATTCGTGAACAAGATCCCGAGATACTTAAACTCCTCCACTTGGGTAAGGACCTCCTCCCCGACCCGGAGAGGGCACGCTACCCTTTTCCGGCTCAAGACCATGGCCTCGGATTTGGAGGAACTGATCCTCATCCCGGCCGCATCACATTCAGCTGCAAACCGCTCCAGCGAAAGCTGTAGATCACGAGCTGATGAAGCCAATAGGACCACATCATCTGCAAAAAACAGAGAAGCGATTCTAAGGCCACCAAAACGGATCCTCTCAACACCTTGGCTGCGCCTAGAAATTCTGTCCATAAAAGTTATAAACAGAATCGGTGACAAAGGGCAACCTTGGCGGAGTCCAACTCTCACCGGAAACGAGCCTGACTTACTGCCAGCGATGCGGACCAAGCTCTGACACCGGTCGTACAGGGACCTAACAGCCCATATCAAAGGGCCTGGTACCCCATACTCCCGGAGTACCCGCCACAGAACCCCCCGAGGGACGCGGTCGAATGCCTTTTCCAAGTCTACAAAGCACATGTAAACTGGTTGGGCAAACTCCCACGCACCCTCCAGGACCCTGTTGAGGGTGTAGAGCTGGTCTAGTGTTCCACGACCAGGACGAAAACCACACTGCTCCTCCTGAATCCGAGGTTCGACTATCCGACGGACCCTCCTCTCCAGAACCCCTGAATAGACCTTACCAGGGAGGCTTAAGAGTGTGATCCCTCTATAGTTGGAACACACCCTACGGTCCCCCTTTTTGAATAGGGGAACCACCACCCCAGTCTGCCAATCCAAGGGAACTGCCCCCGATGTCCACGCGATATTGCAGAGTCGCGTAAGCCAACACAACCCCACAACATCCAGAGCCCTAAGGAACTCAGGACGAATCTCATCCACCCCCGGAGCCTTGCCACCGCGGAGCTTTTTAACCACCTTGGCGACCTCAGCACCAGAGATTGGAGAGCCCGACCCAAAGTCCCCAGGCTCCGCTTCCTCAGTGGAAGACGTGCCAGTAGGATTGAGGAGGTCTTCGAAGTATTCCGCCCACCGACTCACAACATCCCGAGTTGAGGTCAACAGCACGCCATCCCCACCATAAATGGTGTTGGTCGCGTACCGCTTTCCCCCCCTGAGACGCCGGATGGTGGACCAGAATCGCCTCGAAGCCGTACGGAAGTCATTCTCCATGGCCTCTCCGAACTCCTCCCACGCCCGAGTTTTTGCCTCAGCAACCACCCGAGCCGCATGCCGCTTGGACTGCCGGTACCTATCTGCTGCTTCCGGGGTCCCACAGGCCAAAAAGGCCCAATAGGACTCCTTCTTCAGCTTGACAGCATCCCTCACCGCCGGTGTCCACCACCGGGTTCGAGGGTTGCCACCACGACAGGCACCAACAACCTTGCGGCCACAACTCCGATAAGCTGCCTCGACAATAGAGGCGCGAAACATGGCCCACTCGGGCTCAATGTCCCCCGCCTCCCTCGGAACGTGTTCAAAGCTCTCCCGGAGGTGGGAGTTAAAGCTCCGTCTTACGGGAGACTCTGCCAGACGTTCCCAGCAGACCCTCACAATACGTTTGGGTCTGCCAGGTCTGACCGGCATCCTCCCCCACCATCGGAGCCAACTCACCACCAGGTAGTGGTCAGTTGACAGCTCCGCCCCTCTCTTCACCCGAGTGTCCAGGACATGCGGCCGCAGATCAGATGAGACAACAACAAAGTCGATCATTGAACTACGACCTAGGGCAGTGGTCCCCAAACTACGGCCCGCGGGCCGGATGCGGCCCACCTCCACATTTGGTCCGGCCCCCAGAACAATACCAGAGAGCATTTAGATTTTTTTTTTCATGTGTGTATTTGTATTTGATAATAAAGTTGGACTTTTGCAATAAAATGTTCCTTAGTTATGAACTATTTTGAACTATTGTTCCACATTTGATTTATTGTGTTCCACCCTTCTGCGGTCTGTGCCCCTATCTGGCAACCCCCAGAAAAAAATCCTAAACCCGCCCCTGTCAAAGACAGAACGGAATAATGGCAAAAAGATTAGGTAAGAGAAAATTTGATTCAGAATGCAGGGCATTTAAGCTGCAGTGGACAAAGGATTATTTTTTTGTTCAATGCAAAGAAAAGGCTGTCTGTGTCATCTGTCAAGAGGCGGTGGCGGTATTCAAAGAATACAATCTGCGGCGACACTATGAATCCCGTCACAAAGACAAGTATGATAGCTTGCAAGGCCAAATGCGAGCAGACAAACTCTCAAAGCTAAAAAGTGGACTGTTAGCTCAGCAGAATACATTTGCACTTTTGTTCTGTGAAGAAACCAGAGAGGGTTATTTGGTTATTATTTATTTTATTAATAGTGTTATTATTTATTTTATTAATAGTGTTATTATTTATCTCCTGACTTTTGTGCTGTGAAGAACCCAGAGAGGGTTATTTGATTGTGCTTTCTGGAAAACAATACATTTTTACATTTAGGCACTCCTGCAATCGTCACACTTTTTCCTGTTACAAACTGACTCCGGCCCCCCACCAGAGAAGGGAAAAGTTATGTGGCCCTCACAGGAAAAAGTTTGGGGACCCCTGACCTAGGGTGTCCTGGTGCCAAGAGCACATATGGACACCCTTATGCCTGAACATGGTGTTCGTTATGGACAATCCATGACGAGCACAGAAGTCCAACAACAGAACACCACTCGGGTTCAGATCAGGGGGGCCGTTCCTCCCAACCACACCCCTCCAGGTCTCACTGTCATTGCCCACGTGAGCGTTGAAGTCCCCCAGCAGAACAAGGGAGTCCCCAGGAGGCGCACCCTCCAATACCCCCTCCAAGGACTCCAAAAAGGGTGGGTAATCTGCGCTGCCGTTTGGCGCATAGGCACAAACAACAGTCAGAGCCCGTCCCCCCACACGTAGGCGAAGGGAGGCTACCCTCTCGTTCACCGGGGTGAACCCCAACGTACAGGCACCAAGATGGGGGGCAACAAGTATGCCCACTCCTGCTCGGCGCCTCTCACCAGGGGCAACTCCAGAGTGGAAGAGTGTCCAACCCCTCTCAAGGAAACTGGTTCCAGAGCCAGAGCCATGCGTTGAGGTGAGTCCGACTATTTCTAGCCGGAACCTCTCAACCTCACACACTAGCTCAGGCTCCTTCCCCACCAGAGAGGTGACATTCCATGTCCCAATGGCCAGCTTCTGTAGCCGAGGATCAGACCGCCAGGGTCCCCGCCCTCGGCCACCACCCATTCCACAATGCACCCGACCCCTTTGGCCCCTCCCACAGGTGGTGAGCCCATGGGAAGGGGGATCCATGTCTCCTCTTCTGGCTGTGCCTAGACGAAGAATAAAGTGCAATGAATAACAAGCCCAAATAAGTGACTTTACGTTCAAAGTAAGCCCAAGTAACCACAATAAGCGACTACAGAATATAAAAAGCCCAGAGTAGCTTGGAATGAGCGGACTTGGCAACTATGCTCACAGACACCTGTGATTATCTGAGGGGAACAGAAAAGTAACATTCATGAAACAAAAACAGTTTTATCTTGATCATCCATAGAGATTCACTTCATGTTTTCAGATTCTGAGTGAGGAGAGTCTGCGAGGTGACGTTGAGAGGAACTGGATGTTTTTATAGCAGTCGCATCTAGGATGTTGATAAAACACGGAATATATTTGGATTTAATGCAAAATAAATGGGAAGTAGAGAAAGTATTACCGGTATACTGCATTGAATTACAATTATTGACTGTTTAAACTTTTATAATAAGCTTGTTAATTTAAATTAACAACCATAATCAGATCAAAATTAAGTTTAGGCATTTTTGGATAACAAGTCTTAGACAAATTTAGCAGAAATTTATTTTTAGACTTGCCAGTAAATTCTGTCTTTTAAAAGTTTAACTAAATTGATAAAACTTTGACACTTATAAAGAATAAAAAAGTATTCTTGTCAAATAGATTTTTGACTAGATTGTAAGTTGAAACGCTCAGTTTAAATTCATCATTTTAAAACGATTTTTGCATACATTAAAAATGTTTTATCGATTTTAAAAAGCTGTTTCATAGATATGTAGATTTTAAGAGCTGTTTCCTTTTAGGAGTTATATAAAGCAGATACCCGTTGATGTTAATGTTATTAATATCTTTGATTTAAATAGGTTAAAGAAAACACTCTTCCCTATAATAAAAATGCTTTATTAGAAGTAACTTTTCAGCAAGTAGGTTACATATGCACAAGAATCCAGCCAACTCACCAGGAGTAAAAGACACATTTCACTGTTAAAACCTAATTTTGATATTGATTTGCATAAATTACGACCATTAATGGCAAAAAGAGGTCTGGTAAATTTGAAAGGGAATTAGAATAACATATCGTTTGACCATGCAATGCATACGCTTTGACAGTAGTAATAAGGGTTGTTTTTATTCAAACAGATTGGCGTTGTGTATACAGTAATAATAATATGGAATATTAAAACGGGAAGTACCGTAGCACTCACAGACACGCCTTGACCAAATACACATTTTTATTTTAATCAATACTTTTCTATTTAGGACATAATTTGGATCTCAGTTTATAATAAGTGAGAATTGGACTTTAAACATTGAAACTTGGAACCACAGGGCAAAATCATCCAGCCCATGCTTTGACTTTTGATAAGTGAACCACTGAAAAGTGGTAAGTGAGGACTTATCTTAACAATTTCAATAAATTGACAAAAAATGAGAGCATCTCATGGTGCCGTTTTAACATAAAAAATTAAAAACAGTACACAAATAAATCCGAAGAGAGGACGGATCTTGAAAACTCAATGAATTGGCTAATTATCATTTATGCTATCAAGGTGGTCCTAGAAAACAGTGCATGATGTTTTCTGAAATATAATTGGGCTACAAAATTTCTAGTTTCAGGTTAAATTGACAATTTTACTCATACGTAAATCAATGATTTTAGATCTGTTATGCAGATCAGATTAAAAGGATGCCTCTGTTGAAAATTCACTTTTATGTAATGAACATTTTAAATTCCATTGTGCAAACCAGAATTACAGAGGTGACTCTATTCAAGGTAAATGCTTATAACATGATTACTTTGAACCTGGTTTGTTAAAGATTTTTACATTTTTCTATTTTCTCATTTTTTTTCTTAGAAGCAGCCTCACGGTGTTTGTGGAGCAGGAAGCGTAAGTCTGATGGAACTCACGACACTTAGGAGAACACATAGTTAGTAGTACATGCATTTAGGATAGGATCATGTCAAAGAACACATGCAACGTCTGAATTTTTGAATCACAAACTACTGTGGATATTGGTTGGATCGGATCAGATTTAATATTAAGGGCATGTCCAGAACTTGCTCACTGACTTCACCAAGAACACCATGGCTGGACTCCCAGGCTGCCCTGCTCAAAATAAACATTTGAGGGGCTTAAAAAACAATTGCACTGAACGAGGGCAGTAAACTGGACTTTTATCTGAGCAAAAGACACCACAAAGACTTTCACAAAGAACTGTCAGAACACGGTCATCAAACACAAATGGCCAGAATATGCGGACCGGGTGTGAAGGATCGATCATGAACAAAGATCTCACCCAGAAGCAAAGATCTCACCCAGAAACAAAGATCTCACCCAGAAACAAAGATCTCACCCAGAAACAAAGATCTCACCCAGAAACAAAGATCTCACTGGATGCTGTGACAAGAGGGAGCTGAACAGGTTCTCCAAAAAGACAAAGAGAACAGGTCTTGAAGTCACCCACGCCAACTGTCCAGCAAAAGGTCATGCCCCCCGTATGGATCTGTGAAGATCTGTCAATAATCCTGGTATCGTGTTTCACAACTGCAGTCTGCAATGATTAATTTTATTTAATGAAACACATTCTCATGATATGGCCTGCTAGAGCAAGGCCACAGAATTTGTAGTTTATATTGTACTTATGTGGGTCTGACGACTTATTTTTCCGCTTCCTGTAACTCCGTGATGAAACAGAGATAATGATCCCAGCTCATAACCCTGAAACAAGTTAATATTTATATTTTTTGTTTTTTGCAGATTAAAATTGTGTCTCCACAGACATTCAATGTTTTGTGGAGCTGAAGGAAGGATAGCAGATTATCCTTGACGGGAGTGCATTTTGGTTGGTCTGGTTTGCCACAAAGGAATTGATTAAGACATTTTTAGAACAATTTTTATAGCTTTATGCTTGAAATCTTAGATTGTTTATACCATACCACTTTATTTATAGAGCACTTAGGCTGACGCAGGGCCAACCAAGGTGCTGTACAATAGAAACAAGCCAAGCAGACAGGAAAACAAAACAAAAACAAAAACAAAATATATAGAAATAGCAACAGAAACTAGCTAAAATAGTGAACAGTGTATATTACAGAGAGGATCAAAACAAATCACATCATGTTAAAGGTGAGAGAATAAAAGTGGGTTTTTAATCGAGACTTAAAGACTATGAGTGAGGGAGCCTGCCTGACACTCAGTGACAACTCATTCCTATACTGTATATGCAATAAGGGAATATTAGGAAGTGTTCCTAGAAATAACTAAAAATAATAAAGAATAAATCACTAATAACACTGATGATGGCTCATGAAGGAAACAGCTCATACATTGATTAGATCATCAGTTATACAAAAATAACTTTTTAAATTTTTATATTCAGCAGCATAACCATTTAGAGGATCATTTAAGAAGCACGTTGTACTGTAGGATAAATCAGATAAACCTACAAACCACATTGCTTTGGTATATGTTGTTTAATAAACAGGTACTGTATATGTCATTTGATAAACAGGTATATATTTTTAACAGATCCAAAAAGAAAAACGATGGGGGACACCCTGGAGTTTGGATCTATTCAAAAGGTTGATTTGAAAGGTTGATTTTGAAATGTGGTGGTTCTGTACTTTTAAACACGACTGACTTTGACTCTGACTGGACTTATTTTGAGCTTATGAACCACATGTTCCATCCATCCATCCATCCATCTTCTTCCGCTTATCCGGGGTCGGGTCGCGGGGGTAGCAGCCTAAGTAGGGAGGCCCAGACTTCCCTCTCCCCAGCCACTTGGAGCAGCTCCTCCGGGGGAATCCCAAGGCGTTCCCAGGCCAGCCGAGAAACATAGTCCCTCCAGCGCGTCCTGGGTCTTCCTCTGGGTCTCCTCCCGGTGGGACGTGCCCGGAACACCTCACCAGGGAGGCGTCCAGGAGGCATCCTAACCAGATGCCCGAGCCACCTCAACTGGCTCCTCTCGATGTGGAGAAGCAGCGGCTCTACTCCGAGTCCCTCCCGGATGACTGAGCTTCTCACCCTATCTCTAAGGGAGAGTCCAGCCACCCTGCGGAGAAAACTCATTTCAGCCGCTTGTATCCGAGATCTTGTTCTTTCGGTCATAACCCAAAGCTCATGACCATAGATGAGGGTGGGAACGTAGATCGATCGGTAAATTGAGAGCTTTGCCTTTTGACTCAGCTCTCTCTTCACCACGACAGACCGGTACAGCGCCCGCTTCACTGCGGACGCTGCACCTATCCGCCTATCGATCTCACGCTCCAGTTTTCCCTCATTCGTGAACAAGATCCCGAGATACTTAAACTCCTCCACTTGGGGCAGGACCTCCTCCCCGACCCGGAGAGGGCATGCTACCCTTTTCCGGCTCAAGACCATGGCCTCGGATTTGGAGGAACTGATCCTCATCCCGGCCGCATCACATTCAGCTGCAAACCGCTCCAGCGAACCACATGTTTGTATTGTAAATTCTTTATTACTACAGCACTGTATGTCTGTCTATATGTATGTCTGTATGTATGTATGTATGTTATTAGTACTTTTCTATTTTTGTTGTACGTATGTTTAGACTTTTTCTACAGACTATGAAAAAGGTAAAGTATTTTAAGTGAGTATAAATCGTCTCCTGTCTCCTGCAACAATGATCATGCTAATTAAGAATAACTTACTAAT
>JBBPBX010086321.1:0-14923 GCA_038048925.1 Garcialebias charrua | reverse complement strand
AATCCGATTACACGCGGACGCACCATCTGTGACGTAGTATGAGGCAGAGGGCTCTGGTCTCTTTAATAGCGGACAATTTAAAACACGACAAATTTAGCAATCTATGTGAAGATTTGAGCTATTTGTCTTCATTTTGGGAAGCAGAAAATAGTTTGGATGATGAAACAAGAAACAACAGGATCTAATTTAGGTCTGATGCTGTGTCAGACTTACCTTCATGTCATGCTTCATCATCAGACTGTTCAGAAGATGACTGAGCCTGCCCATAACAGTCACCAGCCAGACTGTCATGTCCAAGGTCACACTGTCATCCTACATCAGTTGAAGTCGCTTCTGTACATCTGCACGAGTTCTCCGTCTTATGGTGGAGTTGGTGACGGGTGTAGTCTTTTTTCTATTCATCTAAAAGAAAAAGTTCAGAAACAAGAAGTGAGTTGTGGAAAGGGGAACATTATTTTGTTCATATTATTACAGATTACATTACATTACATTATTATGTAATAGTGTTACACACATACCCTGATGCATGCTCAATAATCCAGGTAGAAAAATCTAAAAAAGCTAAGTCTGGTCCTCTGGACATTCAAAAAAAAAAAAAAACTGTCCAGATGACCTGACTGAGAATTATTGGCTTTGGTACCTGGATTATTGAGCATGAACTTTCTTGCCATAAAATTCTCAACTGTGTCAATATTAATAGTTTTATCTTTAAACATCTTTAAAATTTACAGCATTGAAATTCATAGTTAATTAAATAAAACTTTTGGGTGTTGTTATTGATGAGAAGCTGACATGGAAATCTCATGTAAATCACTTAAGAATAAAAACAAAAGCAATTGCATTACTGTACTGTATAAAGTAAAATAGTTTTTGAATGACAAAGTTTTGTATATACAATCCCATGTATTGTATAATGTAATGATTGTTCCATATTTAATCTATTGTATTGAAGTTTGGGGAAAAGCATGCAAAACTATTACAAACCCTGTTTTTATTTTACAAAAAAAAGAGCTATAAGAATTATTAAGAAGTGCTATGGTCATCCAACAAATATATTATTTAATTAATTGAAATTATTAAAAGTGTATGATTTTGTTGAACATAGTATTTTACAAGTCATGTATAAAACTCATAAAACTATTACCCCCAAATATTCAATTAAAATTTGTTGAAAAAAAAAAAGAGTAAATATAACCTGAAGGGAATGTAAATGTGTAAATGTTACCTTCATTCAGAACTAGTCTGAAGGAGCCGTGTTGTAAATCAGGAAACAGGACTGTGAAGTTTACTTGATATCACCATAAGCATTTCTAAAACTATTTATATGTTTTAAAAGATGATTAAATTAAAGTTGTTGGGAATGTATAATGCAGGTGAAGGATACCTGTTTTTGTTTGTTTGTTTTTTCAGTTTGGAGATTGTTCAAGTGAAGGTTGTTGTTTGTTTGTTGTTTATTTTAATAAGGGGCAGATATTATAAGACTATTTTCTTCTTTCTGCAACTTTTCTTTCAGTGTTTTTTTTTCCTTTCTGATGAATTTGTTTTATTTTGAATAAATGAATTAACAAAACATGCAGCGCTGGGGCTGTTTGTTTCAGGGACACGTTGAATCAAACTTTATTTATTGTGCTTCATCTTCTGACTCTCATCATGTTCTATCGAGTGGAAACTTCAGATTAAACAAGTTGGATGTTCTCACGCTAGTTAGAACGACTCTGTGTCATGTTTTGAAGCATAAAGAAACCGAGTAGGACCTCGCTGCAGCAGAAACCTGCCTGAAGCAGCTACAAAACCAGTAATGTTGCAAAAATACGTATTTCAAGTCAACTAGTATTTCAGCCTGGCTGTATTGTTCTGCTGGCTGGTCAGCGCATGTTAGACATGCGACGCAAACGCGTGGATGCGGGGCCTTGTCTCTTTTGAAAAGACATCCAGCAGCAGGTTTGGTTCATTCAAGTGAACAGAGCTAACAGCTAGCAAATAAACAAACAGAACCGATTACCTTCAACTGAATGTCCAGTCGTCGTCCAGAGTCAGACCAGTCGACGTCTTAGTTTTACGAGCGCTTTAGTCCGACACAACAACAACAGCTTCTTGTCCAACAGTTGGAAAGGAAATGGCTACATTTGAACGAAGGGCGCGAAGCAAGAGGCGTTGATTGGTTGAATATGATCACATGCTACTTCCCCCAATAAACAAGAGTGGCGTTGATTGGTTCACATGCAACCTGACAAGCAAGAGTGGCGTTGATTGGTTGAGACGTACATGATCACGTTTTAACCCCAATCCAATCATAACGCATGAAGCTCACAAACAGAAAAATGGCAGAAAGCAAAGCAGCAACTTTTTTTTTTTTTTTTCTGTTTCACGCCTGGAGTAACGCAGAATAAAATTGAATAATGATAGTAATAATGATGATAATAATAATACCCTGATGCATGCTCAATAATAATAATAACAATATACTATATATATATATATATATATATATATATATATGTGTTCCAAAAAACTGACAAAACGTTTAAAACAGAAGTACTAAAAATAAACCAATGTGAAAATACTTTGTATAAAATTACCTTGGCCAAAAGTTTAAACAGAAGTATATAGTATACTTAAGAGTTTTAGTTTATTTTTAGTATAAGTCAAGTATTGTATAAAATAAACTTGGCTAAGTATACTTTTGATAAGTACCTAAAAAGTAAACTTGAAAGTATATTCTTATTTTTTTAGTTTAAAATTAGTATACTTTAAGGATACTTGCATATACTACTTTTTGGGCCGCCTAGAGGGCGGGACATGGAGCGTGTTTATGCTGGCCTTTGTCACTAGCTCCACCTGGAGAGCGTATCCGCCTACGGCGCGGAGCACGGATCCGTGTGGGGTCATGTTCCCAGAGCACAAGAGCACTTAAGGCTCACAGATCCGTGCCGGGTCCGTTATCCTGACAGTGTGGGGGGGTCGGTTATTTGGCATGCTGGGCGGATCTGCTCCGGATCTGCTCCGGACGCGCAAACCGCAGATCCGCGGCGCGGATCTTAACAGGTAAGAATGCGGATCCGCGACGGAGTCCACTGCTATGAGGGTACGAGCAGGTACAGTACATTTACAGTAAATTTATATCAGTTTTAGACTAAAGCCAACGTTAGCACACGTTAGAATTAATTTAATTTGTGCTCCTTAGAAGTTAGCATTTAGCTAATTGTCGACGACACGACGATACAAGTTGTCCACGGGTCATCGAACGGGCAGGTACGGACCAGTACTAAATGAAAAAATATTTTTAGACGAAAGCAAACGTGAGCATTCATTTTTGAACGTTAGCATTAATTTTAATTTTTGCTACTTAGGAGTTAGCACGTTAGCTAATTGTGACGAGAACGACAGGAGTTGTCCACGGGTCATCGAACGGGCAGGTACGGTCCAGTACTAAATGAAAAAATATTTTTAGACGAAAGCAAACGTGAGCATTCATTTTTGAACGTTAGCATTAATTTTAATTTTTGCTCCTTAGGAATTAGCACCTTAGCAATGGCTCCGAAGAGACCTGCAAAGTCCGCGGACGCGGCACAGGGGAAAAAACCTCGTCGTACCATAACGCTGGAGACGAAGGCAAAAATTATAAAAATGGCAGATGAGGGCATGACTCCCTCTAAAATTGGAGATGCGCTAGGGTTGCCGAGGTCAACTGTGGGGACAATAATGGCGGACAAAGAAAGAATTTTGCAGCAGGTGCGTGCTTCAGCCCCCATGAAGTCCACCATAATTACAAAGCAAAGGACGGGGAGAATAGTCGAGATGGAAAGGTTGCTTGTCCTCTGGCTGGAGGACAACACACAGCGCAGAATCCCAGTTGGGATGTCTGTGATCTGTGAAAAGGCAAAGAGGATTTATGACAGGCTGCAGGAACTAGGGTTGACTGGGGCAGGTGCAGGGGAGCAGGGGGGTGCACGGGGGAGCAGGGTTCTGCACAGAGTGATCCGGGTGAAGGGACGTCCTCTCAGAGCGATCCGGGTGAAGGGACGTCCTCTCAGAGCGATCCGGGTGAAGGGACGTCCTCCCAAAGTGCTGGAGGAGGGCCTTCGAGCAGCACATCATGGGAGTTTACTGCCTCCAAAGGATGGTTTGATCGGTTTAGGAAGAGAAACAACTTCCACAACATCAGAGTGCAGGGTGAGCACTTTAATTTCTCATTTTTCTTTTTTAATACTGTAAATGCATACAGTACAGGTAGTCCTCGACTAACGAATATTTTTTTTTTTTCATTTTATTACAGTGTGTTACAACAGCTTAACCATGTCATTTTGTGTGCATTTAAACAGGAGAGGCAGCAAGCGCTGACCACGAGGCAGCTGAGGCATTCCCAGCAGAACTGGCTGAGATCATCAGGGATGGCGGGTACACTGCGCAGCAAGTGTTCAATGTGGATGAGACAGGGCTGTTCTGGAAGCGTTTGCCAGACAGGACGTACATCAGCAAGGAAGAACGAACCGCACCCGGCCACAAGGTCGGCAAGGAGCGTTTGACCTTGCTGGTGGGGGGCAATGCTGCGGGTGACTGCAAACTCAAGCCGTTGTTGGTGTACCAATTTAATAAACCCAGGGCCTTCAAAGATGTTGATAAATCATCGCTTCCTGTTTTTTGGGCGTCTAATAAAAAGGCTTGGGTGACGCTGGAAGTTTTTACAAATTGGTTCACCAAGAACTTTGTTCCGCAAGTGAAGCGTTTTTGCAATGACCAACGCATTCCCTTTAAAATCCTCCTGATCTTGGACAACGCTCCAGGACACCCCCCTGGTCTCACCACTAGGAACAAAGATGTTAAGGTGGTGTACCTGCCTCCCAACACCACCTCATTGATCCAGCCAATGGACCAGGGGGTTATTAGTACGTTTAAGGCGTACTACCTACAAAGAGTCATACGTGCTGCTTTGGAGGCTACGGAGAACTCTCAGACCCTTACGCTGAAAGACTTCTGGCGTAAGTTCAACATCCTTGATGCTGTGCTGAACATTGGCATCGCCTGGCATCGTGTAACTCCACAGAACATGTGCGGAGTATGGAAGAAGCTCTGTCCAGAGCTTGTTCAGGAGGTACACGATGCCCAGGAGGTGGACCGTGTAATAGAGGATGTTGTGAGGATGGGCAGGTCACTGGAGCTCGACATGGACCAGGACGATGTCCAACACCTTCTCAGTTCGTCTGGAGAGGATCTGTCCCCAGACGACCTGATTAGTCTGGACAGGCACGTCACGGATGAGGAGGTGGTGGAGGAGGAGGTGGAGGTCATTCCTCCGACCTTCACCAGGCAGGAGATGGTGCTGGGCTTTCAGGAACTCCACAGCTTCCTGGCGAGGATGGAGAAGCAGGACTCGGATTGTGAGAGGTTCGCCAAGGTCCGTAGGGGTGTCCTCAATGAAGTTGCGTGTTACCAGCAGATCCTTGAGGACAAAAAACGTGAAAAGGTGCAGAGCAGCATGCTCAATTATTTTCGAAAAGTCACAGCACCGCCTCCAGGATCTGCTGGTGCACCAGCTGAAAGGCCGTCCAGTCCTCCTGCAGCAAGCCAGGAGGAGGCCTTGGACATCCCAGCGGACGAGCGGCCATCCAGTCCTACTGCAGCAAGCCAGGAGGAAGCCATGGACAGCCCACCATCTCCCCAGTGAAACACGCCGCCCCCCCCGCTCCCTCCCTCCAGGTACAGCACGTACTGTAATGAAATGTTTTTTTTTTTTTTTGGGAGTTGTCATGTTACACAAATTAATTTAATCTGTTACTGTCTCTGCTTATGTTCACAGCCTTCCTCCTCCTTCCCCTCCTCTTCACCAACTCCACCATCCCATCACTGACCTGCCCACCCTCACATCCCAGCACAGCAACGTCAGAAAGGTACAGCAAAGACATGTTAATTTATTTTCTCTTTTTTTTTACTTACATCTACACCTACTGTAATCATCACCTCTCTCTCGACAGCCTCCAAAGCGGCACGTCCCCCTGGTCCATCCACACACCTGCTACGCACCACACCACACACGTAAGGAGAAGTTGTTGTTGTCTGTGTTGTTGTTATGTGCAGGTGTTCACGTCTGTGTGTGTTTGTGTTTCAACAGATCCACTTGCTGTTTCGCCTCATGGAACAGCGTCGGGTACCACGTACCCGTGCTCCTGCTGCTCTGCCTCCAGCCTCCAGCCTCCTGCACCTCCTCCAGCCTCCTCCCTGTGCTCCTGCTCCACACATGCACCACACACGTAAGGAGAAGTTGTTGTTGTCTGTGTTGTTGTTATGTGCAGGTGTTCACGTCTGTGTGTGTTTGTGTTTCAACAGATCCACTTGCTGTTTCGCCTCATGGAACAGCGTCGGGTACCACGTACCCGTGCTCCTGCTGCTCTGCCTCCAGCCTCCAGCCTCCTGCACCTCCTCCAGCCTCCTCCCTGTGCTCCTGCTCCACACATGCACCACACACGTAAGGAGAAGTTGTTGTTGTCTGTGTTGTTGTTATGTGCAGGTGTTCACGTCTGTGTGTGTTTGTGTTTCAACAGATCCACTTGCTGTTTCGCCTCATGGAACAGCGTCGGGTACCACGTACCCGTGCTCCTGCTGCTCTGCCTCCAGCCTCCTGCCTGTCCTCCAGCCTCCTGCTCTGCCTCCAGCCTCCTGCCTGTCCTCCTGCTCCACACACCACACCACACACGTAAGGAGAAGTTGTTGTTGTCTGTGTTGTTGTTATCAGCAGGTGCTGACGTGTGTGTGTGGTTGTGTTCCAACAGTTCATCCGCGTGTTGATCCACGTCATGGTGCTACTGGTCCTCCAGCCTCCTGCACCTGCTCCAGCCTCCTGCTCTGCCTCCAGCCTCCTGCTCTGCCTCCAGCCTCCTGCCTGTCCTCCTGCTCCACACACCACACCACACACGTAAGGAGAAGTTGTTGTTGTCTGTGTTGTTGTTATCAGCAGGTGCTGACGTGTGTGTGTGGTTGTGTTCCAACAGTTCATCCGCGTGTTGATCCACGTCATGGTGCTACTGGTCCTCCAGCCTCCTGCACCTGCTCCAGCCTCCTGCTCTGCCTCCAGCCTCCTGCTCTGCCTCCAGCCTCCTGCCTGTCCTCCTGCTCCACACACCACACCACACACGTAAGGAGAAGTTGTTGTTGTCTGTGTTGTTGTTATCAGCAGGTGCTGACGTGTGTGTGTGGTTGTGTTCCAACAGTTCATCCGCGTGTTGATCCACGTCATGGTGCTACTGGTCCTCCAGCCTCCTGCACCTGCTCCAGCCTCCTGCTCTGCCTCCAGCCTCCTGCTCTGCCTCCAGCCTCCTGCCTGTCCTCCTGCTCCACACACCACACCACACACGTAAGGAGAAGTTGTTGTTGTCTGTGTTGTTGTTATCAGCAGGTGCTGACGTGTGTGTGTGGTTGTGTTCCAACAGTTCATCCGCGTGTTGATCCACGTCATGGATGAGCCTCTGGTGCTACTGGTCCTCCAGCCTGCCTCTGGTGTCCTGCATGTTGCCTCCATCCATCACCTTTGTGTCGTTCTGCATAAATGACTGCTGCCAAAAACCAAAAAAACTTCATGTGATGCACAGACCTGCTCACATCAGGACCACAGACCTGAACTGACACATGCCTGAACTTACAGCTGGCCTAAAATGCTCCCAACATTCATTGTTGAGCAATGGCTCAGCAGTTCCATCAGATGCAGGTTTGATCATGAGAACAACATCTGTCTACCTACACTTCGGTCAAAGTAAGACAATTTTGATTCATTTTTCTGCTGCTTCTCGCTTTTTCTGAGTTCATGGACTTCTTTCTCATGCACATGGACACTCATCAACGCAACGTGCTCATGTGTGATTGCTGACATCATTTTGCTGATGTGGCTCTCTGATTTGCTGCTGTTTTGCTGTGAAAAGCTGCACTTTGACAAGTGTTCATGTGTGATTGCTGACATGATTTTGCTGATGTGACTCTCTGATTTGCTGCTGTTTTGCTGTGAAAAGCTGCACTTTGACAAGTGTTCATGTGTGATTGTTGACAACATTTTGCTGATGGGAATCCCTGGTTTGCTGCAGGTTTGATGTGAAAAGCTGCACTTTGACAAGTGCTCAATGTGTTAGGATAGGCTTAAGTGCTTGGTAAAAACACAGTATTGTATGTGTGAGGTGCCGTTTTGATGTATGAGGTGCCATTTGGACGTATTTTCCGACTTACGACAATTTTCGTGTTACGAACAGGCGTAGGAACGGAACTCGTTCGTAAGTCGGGGACTACCTGTATATGCACATGCACACACATATGTGTATGCATGCACAAGTAAATAAACAAAGTTTTACAAAAGTAAGATGAGGCTGAATTAAGTGCAGCTCGAGTTCAGCAGTCTGACAGCTGCTCTGAAAGCTCCTCAGCAGCCTGCTCGGGGGGGGGGTGGAACAGACTGTGTGCAGGATGAGTGGAGTCCTTCTTGATGCGGAGTGCCTTCCCCCTGCATTGTGATGTGTAGAGGTCCAAGGTGGTAAGACCACAGTCGCAGCCTCCCACTGCAGAGCAGCTGCCGTGCCACAATGTGATGCAGGTGCAGAGAACGGTGTCCACCACACAGCGACAGAAGCTCCTCAGGACAGAGCTCCCAAGTCCAGCTCTCTGCAGCTTCCATCATTCACGAACACACAGAGTCCTCCCCACCGTGTTTTTCATGACCGATGGTCACGATCTGCTCAGAATAACTGAAAACCGTTGATCTGGAAGACTGATACTTGATCACCAATTTATAAATTGTGTCCCGTGTTTGTTCCTGTTCCGTGCATTAAGTTTCTCTAAGTTTGTTCCCGCGAGACTCCTTGAGTTTTCGGCTGTAAGTGTTTTTGCTGCCATGTCAGCTTTTGGTTTCTTTTGTAAATAAATTAGTTTTGTTAGTTTTACCTTCGAGCCATCTGGAGTTTCTCTGCACTTTGGGGTTCCACTCTCACTAAACGTGATAATGACAAAGATAAAAGAGTGAGACAAAGCACAGAGGTAACATCTTTGTTACCTCAATAAACAGGAATTCACTTATAAAAGCTGCTAATAAGGAGCACGGTAAGAATGAAATGCTTTTCTGGATATTCAGTGGTACATCAGATGGCCAAGGAGCGTTTCATTCATTGTTACAGCAAGCCCTGGTCCAACTTTAAAATGTGCTCAGTGATGTCACTCACAATCAATTTTAGGGCCTACGATTGGCCATTAGAAAACGACAATGATTCATCAAATTACAAACTCTGTATAGGGGAAGAGAGTCGCACAAAACACAGAGAAAAGCATCACACGTTTGACCCTGAGAGTTCATTCGACTGGATGGCTTTTCTCCATCGCCTTCCTTCAAGGTGTCGCCCTCTCGTCGTTGACACGTGGTTGACAGGCGCGCTCATGGCCACGAGGTCCGCTCCTTTGAATAACGGCAGGTTACGACATAATCATCCTCAGCGAGGAGAAGATTCACTTTGACCTCATCACCTCTTTCTCCTCATTTGCAAGTCTTGAGAGAGATGGAAAAAGAGAGACAGAGACACAGAAAGCAAAAAAATAAAATGGATGAGAAGGAAAGATGCAGCAAATTACAGTGTGAACCCTGAGCGCCCCCCACAAAAAAAAGTACAGAGGGAGAGATTCGGGGTGAGGATAGTTAGTCCGTGCCTTTGATGCTTAACTCTTGTCGACAGTGCAGAGTCTGAGAATCAGAGAGATGTGCAGCGAAAAGCCTCTCTGTGGGTTGCCACACTGCAACCCCCAAGGCTGCACAATCATTCTCACATGTTAATGGGCTGCCATTTGGCTCCTAAATCAACTGGGGGCAGGAGACTGAAGTGAGCAAAGCACGAGATAAATATCCAATTCATTTTAGGAAGCCAGAGGAGTAAATGTATGAAAATATTAAAACCTCTAAAAGTTTTTTTTTGTTGTTGTTGTAATAAGCAAACGTCTCACCAAGCAAGAGCCATCTACTTCAGCCACATGTATACTGCACAGCACAGCTTTCCAAAAACACATATACTGTACATACTGTACTGCATATGTGCAATGAGGGGGTGCACAGTGGGGGAGTGCCACTGCAATTGATTTAAAAAAAAAACAATCTTCTCATGTTCCTCGTCCCAGTTTTAGACTTCAAATTCTCTCTCATGCCTATCTCCCTCTCTCATTCTTTCCCTTCCTCTCTGGTCCACTAACCCAGTTTAAAAGCAAGCAGCCAGACACCTCCTCCTGCAGTTTGTCTGGGACAGGAGACAGCCCTTGCTACGACTAGGCTACTAATGAACACACTCTGGATGTGTCTGTATTCATGAGAGCGTAACAGCGCAAAACTCCTAAAGCTGCTACAGCGGCTACAGATGTTGTCAGTCCATTCAATGGCCGTTATTAATTGTTATCATACCCATATATAGCGGCGAAACTGTCCAACCTACCTCCTAGCAGGTTTAAAAGAACGTTATTTGCGGTATTGTCGCTGTGAGTAGGCAGCGTCTTTCCGTAAACCCGGAAGTGGTTCTTTCTTTTTTCAGCTTATGTAACCGTTTTCCTAATCCTAACCTTACACCTGACCCAGAGGACCAACCCTAAACCTAACCCCCTTACCCTTGTGCCTAAACCTAACCAAGACCCTAAACCTAACCAAGAGCCTAAACCTAACGCTAGACCCTTTACTATAAACTTTAACACGTAGCTAAAGACGGAGCCTGCTGTCATCGCTACCAACGGTGACAACGTACCTTTAAAGGTCCACTGACATGATTTTTTTTACTATTCATAAAATTGCTCAAAATATATATATTTTATCATTTAAATATGTTCGTTTTTGCAAACAAAATGATAAATCACTTTAATTTTGCTTTAAAAGTGATTTTGAACTTCAAGCCGTGTTTAATCATGGGAAATCCGATTACACACGAACGCACCATCTGTGATGTAACACCGGGCAGAGCTCTGGGCTTGTCACAGTGCGCGGGTATGAGCAGCTCACATGAAGGTAAGTCTGATACAGCATCAGACCTAAATTAGATCCTGTTGTTTCTTGTTCCATCACCCAAACTATTTTCTGCTTCCCAAAATGAAGACAAATAGCTCAAATCTTCACATAGATTGCTAAATTCGTCGGGTTTTAAATTGTCCGCTATTAAAGAGACCAGAGCTCTGCCTCTCACTATGTCACAGATGGTGAGTTCGTGTGTAATCAGATTCCCCATGGTTAAACACGGCTTGAAGTTCAAAATCACTTTTAAAGCAAAATTAAAGTGATTTATCATTTTGTTTGCATAAACGAACATATTTAAATGATATTATATATATACAGTGCTGGGCAGCGCTAATCCAAAAATTAGTTCCACAATTTCTAAAATGTCTTATGAAAATTAGGGGAAGCTAATCTAATCCGCTATTTATATATTTATATATTATATATATACAGGGAACCCCCGACCTACGTACGAGTTTGGGACCTAAGAACCGTTCGCAGCTCGATCCGTTCGTAGGTAGGGGGTGAAAATTATATTTAAAAAAAAAAATTATTCATTCATTCATTCATTCAACCTTTATTTATCATGCTAACGGAGCGCGCGCACACATTTAAGCATGTAAAGTAGTGTACTGTAATGTTAAACATTGCTATTCACATTTACAGAATAAATAAAAATATATTTTCTTACTTTGAGATGGTCAAAGCCGACATCTTAGGTTGCCATGCGTTGATTGTTGTCGGGCCTAGCAGCCCCGCCGGCCGGCCAGTGAACCACCGCAGCCGCTCCAGACCTGTGTTAGCTAGCTGGCTAGCTTCTGCTAGCCAAGCCATGAGCTGGTGTTGGAGCGGCGGCGCGATCAATCTGCAGCTTCTGCTGCTGCCTTAGACATCCACAAAGTTCACAGAGACGTTTCCAGCTCGTAATTAATCCATATGAAGCCATCCTGGTCACCAGTCTTCGGCCGGCTACCGTGTTAGCTCCCGTGTTAGCTTCTGGAGCTAGCCAGGCCAGAGCCAGGCCGGAGGTGTAGCCAGGCCGGCCGGAGGTGTTCCCGCGGCGGCCTGGCACGATCTGCGATAAATCCGCTGCTGCCTTAGACATCCACAAAGTTCACAGAGACGTTTCCAGCTCGTAATTAATCCATATGAAGCCATCCTGGTCACCAGTCTTCGGGCCGACTCCCGGCAGCTAGCCTAAAATGGCGTCCGGTGTTCTACATGAATTTGTGACCGGAGACCCCAGTGACTGAACCTAAAACGCCGTCCGGTGTTCTACATTAATTTGTGACCGTGTAAACTGAAGACCTACTTCCTGTTTCCCAAGATTGCTCAAAAATGATCAGAAATGATCTTTTTTATCATAATTATTATTTATAAAGCCTTTAAAACAACCAGAGCTGCAACAAAGTGATGTACACATGAAATTAAGAACATTTAAACACAAAAAAAAAAAAAAAAAAATTATTATTTTTTTTTTAAATTCATATTTTTATTAAATATGATATGTTCGTAGGTCCCGTGGTTCGCAGGTCGATGGGGTCGTAGGTCGGGGGTTACCTGTATACTGTATATATATATATATATGTATATTAGTGCTGGACGATAATTCAATAACGATAAATATCGCGATATACATTTATTCAATAACGATGATATGAAGTTTAAGCATATTTTCGATATTTCGATAGGATTTTACAACGTTTCATTGACGTTTTTCTGTTTCTGTTCGGGTTGGAGCGGCTGCTTCAACAACGCGCCCGGACAGAAAAAGCTGTGACACAAAATGTGCGTGGTGACGTCGTTGTTACGCAGCGCTCAGTCCAGCAGCAGGCGTTAGCGGTAGCAGGCTAAAAGCTAAGCTAGTCTCCAAAGCGCGTTAAGTTTTCGCTTCAAAACGAGTCAAACGAGTGCTCATGACCGTCAGAATGTGACTGAACAAAGTTTCACAAGCGAAGAGAAAGAGACGACATCACTGATGAGAGGAAAGACTAATTCGTCGGTGTGGACGTAGTTCGGTTTACTGCAGGTCTCATCTGCAGCGAGGTCCTCCTACTCGGTTTCTTTATTTTGCAAAACGTGACGTAGAGTCGTTCTAACTAGCGGTGGGAACATCTAACTTGTTTAATCTGAAGAGTTTCCACTTGATATAATATGATGAGAGTCAGAAGATGAAGCACAATAAAGTTTGAGCCAACGTTTCCCTGAAACTACGACGTAAACAAACAGCCCCAGCAGCGCTGCATGTTTTTTTTTCTTCTTCAAAATAAAACAAATTCATCAGAAGTTAAAAAAAAAAACACTGAATGAAAATGTGCAGAAAGACGAAAATAGTGTATAATATCTGCCCCTTGTTTAAAAAATACAAAATAACTACAAACAAACAACAACCTTCACTTCACCTGCACACACCTTCCCAACAGCTTTGATTTAATCATATTTTAAAACATATAAATAGTTTTAGAAATGTTTATGGTGATATCAAGTCAACACAATCCTGTTTCCTGATTTACAACTCAGCTCCTTCAAACTAGTCCTAAATGGAGGTTTTACAAACATTTACATTCCCTTCAGGGTTTAATAACTTTAAACAATTTTTAATTGAATATTTGGGGGGTAATTTTTTTTTAGTTTTATACATGACTTGTAAAATACTATGTTCAACCAAATCATAAAATTTTAATAATTTAAACTGATGAAATATTTGTTGGGTGACCATAGCACTTCCTACTAATAATTCTTATAGCTCTTTTTTTAATAAAATAAAAACAGGGTTTGTAATAGTTTTACATGCTTTTCCCCAAACTTCAATACAACAGATTAAATATGGAACAATCATTACCTTATACAATATATTCAAAACTTTGTCATTCAAAAACTATTTTACTTTATACAGTAATGCAATTGATTTTTTTATTCTTAAGTAATTTCCATGAGATGTCAGCTTCTTATAAATAACAACACCCAAAAGTTTTATTTAATTAACTATGCATTTCAATACTGTACATTTTAAAGTTCTTGTTTAAAGTTAAAACTAATAATACAGTATTGACACAGTTGAGAATTTTATGGCAAGAAAGTTCATGCTCAATAATCCAGGTACCAAATCCAATAATTCTCAGTCAGGTCATCTGGACAGTTTCTTTTTTATGGAAACTGGATGGAGGATGAAACGTTTCTATAAAAAATAAACTGTCCAGATGACCCGACTGAGAATTATTGGGTTGAGAAGTTTATGTTTATTTGATGGTGATTTCCATCTTTTTGGAGGCTAAATACAAATACAAGGTGAACAATAATTTATTTGTATAGTTTATAGTTTTTTTTAGGCTTTTATATTGTTTATATCGATATCGAATTATATCGTTATCGACCGAAATTAAGAACTATATCGTGATAAAAATTTTGGCCATATCGTCCAGCCCTAATATATATATATATATATATATATATATATATATATATATATATATATATATATATATATATATATATATATATATATATATATATATATATATATATATATATATATATATATATATATATATATATATATATATATATATATATATATATATATATATATATATATATATATATATATATATATATATATATATATATATATATATATATATATATATATATATATATATATATATATATATATATATATATATATATATATATATATATATATATATATATATATATATATATATATATATATATATATATATATATATATATATATATATATATATATATATATATATATATATATATATATATATATATATATATATATATATATATATATATATATATATATATATATATATATATATATATATATATATATATATATATATATATATATATATATATATATATATATATATATATATATATATATATATATATATATATATATAT
>JBBPBX010086319.1:0-14924 GCA_038048925.1 Garcialebias charrua | reverse complement strand
AAACAAAATGCAGACACAGAGTTGCAGCGGAGCTGAAAACAGCTGAAACAGATTTATAGCTTGTGTTCGCTGAAAAATACATGAGAAGACATTGAAAAATAACCGCACATTAAATCGCAATATTGAGGTTAAAAATAATCACAATTAGAATATTTTCCAAAATCGAACCATCAGTCTTTTTGTACCTTACAACTTGTTTCCACGTTCATGGAAAAATTGCATTCTAGTCCATGCACATAATTTTACCAGTACGGTAGTTGTCCCCTTACGTCTACACCTTGACATCTGCCTCCATGTTTATAATTTATCTGCAGGAGTAAACTTTTCAAATAAAGATAAGTAGATCTGAATCAGATGCTCAATCCTTTTTTTATCGTCAGCGTGGTTTTTACAAGGCGCCGTCTGTATGTCTGTAAACCTTCTCTTGCCCCGCCTCTAACTTCTGCCCAAGATAATTTATTGAAACGTCAGACACATATGCATCATCACCAGACGGAGTTTCACATAACTTTTTCATCACCCCGTCGTCGAGGTCAAGTTCCCAAAGCAAGGTCAAACGTTATACAATGTGCTATAAAAATGCTTTATTGCTGTATAATAGTTTGTCGACGGGCGTATAATGGACTGCGATACTCTTGTTAGACCTGGACCTTTAAAGGGGACCACACATTCAAAATGCACTTTTTAATGTTTTTTTACTCAACTTTGGGTATTTACTTCATAAAAAAACAGTCCAAAGGCCAAAAAAATGCACCCAGTGGTTTATTTACTCTAAGTAGATTTATTTTACTGTGATAATATAGGTTTCGTTTTTGAAATAAACTGGAAATCAATCTCGCTTGTGACGTCACAAGCGAGAGAGGACAACCCACCCCAACCTGAGTCCAGCCCCTCACCTAGCAACCCCATGTTAGGCTCAACCCACTTCTGTATTAAACACATGACTGTTGTTTTTCATGATTTCATCTCATCTTTTGTTTATATGTTCTTAATTTCATGTGTACAGCACTTTGTTGCAGCTGTGGTTTTTTTAAATGGCTTTATAAATAAAGTATAATTGTTATTTTTATGTTTTAGTTCAATTTTTAGTGTATTTGCGATCGCTCCCAACGCGCAGCCGGCAAAAATTAAACGAGCGGACCCCCGGCGTAGGGACCGGCGGCAACGGGACCCTCTTCTGGCGCGATGGAGCGGAGCTTCAACTGTACAGCCTCGCTGCCAGCCTCGCAGCAGCGAGGACCTTCTCCTTACGGATTAATTTACGGGAGACACTTGGTGAACTTTGTGTTGTCTTGACTGGAACAGCGATAACTCCCAAAATCGCCGCGTGCAACGAGCGGAGCTGGCGAACACCGGAAGAGGAACAAGCTAACATTAGCATCGGATTCGGGTGGTCTCATGCTAAAAGGAGCAGCAAATTGCGGCGCGCTCAGACGGGTTTCGGTAAGTTATCTTAAGCTAACACTAACAGTAAGTCAAATGAGTAATAAAAAAGAGCTAATTTTAAAACAACAACACATTACAGATACTGGCTGTTACAGAGGGCGTAAACAGATCGTTGAAGGGCGTGGACTTCAGAACTTGTATCAGAAACCGGTCGTTCAAAACGAAAGTTAAAAATGGCAGAATTAAAAAGGGTATAATTGATTATCTAAGAATTATTTTGTGCATTAAATTGAAGGAATAGGGTCTGGATAGCCCACAGAAATACCATAAAAAATTTTAAGAACCATCTGAGGTCCCCTTAAAAATACAGCTCTTTTTTATTCAACCTTTATTTATACAGGTTAGTCTCGTTGAGTCACAAGTCTCATTTTCAACTCTTGAGCTATTGAGATGGGTTGGAGTTGTCTATGATGACTTTATGAATATTTTGTTACACATATTCTTTGACCGTGTTTAAAACTCGAGCGGCAGGTGACAGGTCTATATGTTGTGAGTCATTCTGAGGACGTTTGGGAGTCTCCGTCATGGATGCTGTTCATTTAGACACCACTTCATCAGTCTGTTTTAATTTACACTTCACACTGTAAGACTTTGTTGTTCTTCTATGTGTTTAGTTGTAGTAGAAAAACATCGAAGGAGATGGAAGTGTTAAAAATGTGCAAAGAAATGTTAAGGTCAGAGGAAAAAGTTGTCTTAAAAAAAGAGGAAATGAGCTTTTTTTTCTCTAAAGGGTGAAAAAGTAGGATGAACAGAGACAGGTGCAAAAGGTGTTCCACGTGGATTCATTCCTTTCTGTCGGCCTTTCATTCACACTCGCTCGCTCGCTCACTTCGTCATTGTCACGCTCACACCTTCTCATTCTTTTCACACTTTTCTTCTCGGCTCCTCGCCTTTTCACCCCCGCTCTGTTTGCCTCTGTCCCTCATCCCTCTGGCACATCATTCTTCTCTCTTCTCTCACCTTCATCCAGCTCCTCTTTGTGCCGGCTGCTCACTTTCTGGCTGCCTGCTTCTATTTAATTTGCCTTCACTCGCTTGGCCAGCACGTTATAATGGCCATTATTTGCCGGCGTAAAAATCTGCTGAAATATTTAATTTTTAAATAATTTATATTCAAATGTAGCGTAATGAGAAATTACCCATGGGAGTTCTTTTGACCGTTTTTCCCAGACAAATCCTTAAATATTACTCTTGTGGCGACAAACATTAGGCTTTGCACACTGAGCAGTTAAAAGTGAATTTTAGAGGAAGTTCATTTTTTGCAGGTTGTCGGGGTTACGTGTCTGAAGACGAGCCGTGTCCATCCACATGTAGTCAAAGTCAAAGTCAAAGTCAACTTTATTGTCAGAACTGCAATATGTACAGGACATACACAGGATTGAAATTGCGTTTCTCTCAGTCCCTCGGTGCAACAGTAACCATCTAAACACTAAAACATTTAATAAACATAAGCATAAAATAGTAAAAGTGTAACACTGTCCTGAGTTTTTTCATAGTAGTATAAAAGTATGAAAATTTACACCAACACTGAAACACCAAACACCCCTAAAACACCAAACACCCAATGAACATAAGCATAAAATGAAATAATAAAAGTGTAATACTGTCCTGAGTTTTTGCATAGTAGTATAAATATTGACTGCTCTAACCACTCGGCCACAGCCTCCCAATAAATGTAATGTTAGCCCCACATACATATACTTTATGAACTGAAGTATTCACCTCTTAATAGTTGAATTATGATGTTCAAGTATCTCTGGGTTTTATTCATGTTCCAATCAGCGTTATGGCTCGACACCTGCTTCTTTGTAAAGTAAATGGTAAATGGTCTGTACTAATATAACGCCTTTCTATCTTATCAAGACACTCAAAGTGCTTTACAACACAATCTGTGTCCTCATTTACTCATTTACACAACACTCTACTAGATCTCTACAAAGCTAATTGATCAAATCATTCTAAAGAGACTAATCAGTGCTTTTATCACATTCATACACCAATGGAACACGCATGGGAAGGGTTCATTGTCTTGCCTAGGGACACTTCGGCATGTGGCTGCTGTTGGATTTGAACCCCCAACTCCTGCATTGGAGGATGACTGCTCTAACCACTCGGCCACAGCCTCCCAATAAAGTTTATCCTAAAGCTTGAGCGTACAATGACGTTTTGGATGTTTTATGCTTTTATGTTTGTGGCAACACTTTGTCAAAAGCTTATTTTTCCAACATGTGCATGCCTCAGGACACACAGCGAGGACTATAAAAACACGGTTTGATGAGTTGGGTGTAGAGGACTTGACAGATTTGCGCAGAGGCACACTTTTGGAATGAACTGGAACAGGGATTACAAGCCAGAGCTTCTCATCCAACATCAGTACCTGACCTCGTGAAGGGTCTATAGAATGAAAGGACACACATTCCCCCTGGAAACGATTGAAAAATCCCATCGGAAGCCTTCCAAGAACAGCGGAAGCTGTTAGAGCTGTAGACGGAAGGCCAACTCTGTACGCCGTGAGAAACCTTATTCTAGGCTGTTCACGTTAATTCATCGTCCGCCTTGGCAACTCTGAGATGATTTTAGGACTAAATTTGTTGCTCAAATTTATTAACATGTATAAAATACAGCTACAACTGCCCGTTGTCACCGATTCTGTTCATAACTTTTATGGACAGAGTTTCTCGGTGCAGCCAGGGGGTGTAGGGAGTCCGGTTTGGTGGCCTCAGGATTCTATCTCTGGTCTTTGTAGATGATGTGGTCCTGTTGACGTTATCGTAAATGGTAAATGGACTGTACTTATATAGCACCTTTCTATCTGATCGAGATACTCAAAGCGCTAATCTGTGCCCTCAATTATCCATTCATACAGCACTCTACTAGATCTATACAAAGAATAATCAGCGCTTTATCACATTAATATACCAGTGGGACACACATCGGAGGCAATGAGGGATTCAGTGTTTTGCCTCTTGCATTGGAGGATGACTGCTCTAACCACTTAGCCCCAGCCGTGATCTTCAGCTCTCAACGGAGCGGTTCGCAGTCGAGTGTGAAGTGGTTGGTATGAGAATCACCACCTCCAAATCTGAGGCCATGGTCCTCGTTCGGAAAAGGGTGGATTGTTCTCTTCTGGTCGAGGGTGAGGTTCTGCCTCAAGTGGAGGAGTTCAGGTATCTCTGGGTTTTATTCATAAGTGAGGGAAGAATGGAGCATGAGATTGACAGATGGACTGATGCAGCATCTACAGTATTGTGGACTCTGCTGGTCCACTGTGGTGAAGAGAGAGCTGAGCTGTAAGGCAAAGCTCTGTTTACCGGTCGGTCTACGTTCCTCCCCTCACCTATGGTCATGAACTCTGGGTAGTGATCGGAAGAATGAGATTGTGGATACAGGAGGTTGAAATGAGTTTCCTCCACAGTGTAGCTGGACTCTCCCTTTGAGACAGGGTGAGAAGTTAAGTTATCAGGAGAGACTTGGAGTAGAACCGCTGCTCTTCCACATCAAGAGGAGCCAGTTGAGGTGGTTCGAGCGTCTGGTAATGATGCTCCCTGGGCGCCTCCATAGGGCGGTGCTTCAGGCATGTCCGACTGGAAGGACACCTTGGGAAAGACCCTGGACATGCCAGAGAGACTACCGTACGTCTCTCTGTTGGCCTGGGAACACCTTGGAGTCCTCCCAGAAGATCTGGAAGAGGTGTCTGGACCTCCCTGATCCAGCTGCTGCACCCGAGACCTGACTTCAAAATGGATGGATGGATGGATGGATGGATGGATGGATGATGGATGGAAAATTCAACTAACAAGACTACAACCCTCTGTGACTTAAATGGGGAAATTGAGATCTCTGCGAGTTTCACCAAACATTCTGGAGACTCTCTGGTATCTGTTGCTCACCAACTGGTCTCAGACCAGTGAGATCAGGTCTGAAGTTAACCAGTACTTGCCCCAACAGATTATTCTCAACCCTTAAATGGCTTTAGACTGTCGACATGCCGCCATAACAACTTCATTTTCTTGTTTCCTTCCATAGTACTTTTTTTTTAATTAACCTAAAATTCAATTTAGTAGAATTAATTGGATTTAACTTCACAAATAATTAATTCTTGATGTTTTCCAGTTGTTTTCTCAGAGTAATTCCCCGAAGTTGTTGTTCCCGACGTCAAATTGGATTTTCCTCGTGTTTAATTATGTTACAAATTTATTTCAGGTAGCATTCTTTTGTCTTCCTAACACGAGCCGACACCCTGACTGTGCTTTTCATTCCCGCTCGTCCTTTATCTCCCTCTCAGCCGCTTTCTGTTCCCTCTCTTTCCTCCTTACTCCATCTTCATTTCTCCTCCCTCCATCCTTCTCTCTCCCTCCTCCGTTCCTCCCAGAGTAATTCCATCTCTCTCCTAGCAAACAAAGAGAGCTAATGACATGCTGACACTGAGCCTGATGATTGAATTCATTAGGCGTGCGCAATAATTGCCAGCCGGCAGCGCGCGCACGCACTCATCTATTCAGAGGACAGCTGTCAAATAACAAGCAAGAGAGAATGGCTTTTTATTGTTGCCCTGGAATACAGAGTGAGGATGAATATAAGGAAAACGTGAGAGACGCACCTGTTGTGGAGGAAGAGAAAGCTCTCAGCGTGTCAATTAGGCCGATGCGTTCGTGCAGGGTTACAGGAAGTTGACTGCCTAGGTGACACATTCACGGTTCAGGTGCAAAGTTTAGTTTGTGTGTGTGCATGCCTGACTATGGGTCTTTTGTGTCCAGACAATGAAGGGAATTATTCCTTTGTGGTTTAGGAATAGAACTTTACTTGTGTTAAAATAATATCTGCTTAAAACCAGCTACATTCTGTATTTTAGTATTTTTTTAAAAATGTTATTCATTTCAAATTTGAAACACAAAAGAACAAAAAAAAAATTACAGAACGATATAGAGAAATAAAGAACACATTTAAAATGAAAGGAAGCTGAAGAAGATAATCTTATAATATCTGCCCCTTTTTAAAAACAAAATTCTATTTAAACAATCAATTCAAGCAAAAATTATCCATAAACCATATTTATAACTCATAATAATATAACTAATTTATAGAGATTTTAAATATATAACATTCACACATAACTTTTCAACAATCTATTTCTTAATCATTTTCTTAAATACAGACATTGACTGTACAATTTTAACATCAAATTCCAATCCATTCCATATACCAATTCCAAATATTAAATTAAAACGACCCTTTAAAAGGTTCAGTATGCAGTTTCTGTAGAACTGCAGCACTTAGAAATATTTTCAACAGGCAAAGCATTCTGATCCCTCCCCCTCAGAGCCATATGTGGCTCTGCCCCCTTGTGGTCTGTTGAATTTCAAATTCAAGCTCTGTTTTTATTGGCTGATTCAAATTCAAGCTCTGTTTTTATTGGCTGGTTACAAACTCTGTTTTTATTGGCTGGAAAATGGCGGGTCACCTTTTCTTTTTAGAAATGCTTATTTACCACCTGGAGAAGCAAGGGGACAATATTTTTTTTTATTTTTTTCAGAGATTACCTGGCTAACATCAGTCTGTCAGGAGGTAGTGACAGAGTGAAGAAATATGTTCATAAAAAAAGCTACATACTGAAGCTTTAAACTTGTTCTATATTGTGGTTTAACAAAAATATCTGTACCCTTTAAATTATAACAACTTTTCCTCTTTACAAAAAGCTTTTGAATATTTGAAGGTAGAGTGTTATTTTGTGCTTTATATATTAGTAAAAAAACTATTATATTCCACCAAATCATAAAACCCTAGTAACTTCAATGTGCTGTATAAAATAATACAATAGATGGATGATAATAATGTGTTCTAGTTATTATTCTTAAGGCTCTTTTCTGTAAAACAAAAATAGGTTTTGTTGTAGTTTTGCACGCTGTACCCCAAGATTTCAACACAATAAATTTAATGTGGTACTATGATTGTATTATACAGCAAAAATACCTCCATCATACCTGCTTAAAACAGAAGCGGTAGCAGAGGAAGCAGCAAAGTAAACTTGGCTGCACACAGATAGGACATCCTGTCTGTTATAATTACTGGTCCCAGGGAAAAGCTGCAAACTGCTGAAACAGGAAGAGATAGAGCATTCAGCTGTCGAACACGCTGAGCTGGAGCACAACATCTGATGAGTTCAACTTCCAGGGAAATAAAGTTAAAAAAAAATAAAAGTTATCCCTTTCTTTCTTCGTCTGTGCCTCAGGAATCGGCTCTAACCAGCGCTGAGAGTGAGCTCCGCTCGTAAAATGGATCTGCTCCATCTTTTTTTATCCGTGGGTTGGTTCGCCTGTCACGTTGAGAACTGGTTTTAAAATGTAGCTGTGCTCATATTTAGCTGCTTTAAAAAAAACTGTACTAGTGTGGCGCCAGCGCAACAGCTGATTAATTTAAAATGTTAGTGCAGAACAAGTTATGTACAGTAAAGTTTATTTTTAACCTTTATTTAACTAAGCAAATCCCATCATTTTCACCGCTCTGTTGATTTGAATCTGAACTGGTTTAGTCATTTCCCATTGAAGATAAAAGCTCATCCAGGTTGATAAATCTCTCAAGGTGACGTCAGGTCCTCTGGACGGATTCTTCTTGTTGCTGAAACGTTTCATCTATATTATGAAACCATCTTTGTGAAAGAACCTGTTCATCGTTAAACAGGGGCGGAGGCCTCCGTGTCCAACTGGCCCCCTCTTAACATGCTGGTATTGCTCCCAAAGTCCATGCTCAATAATCCAGGTAAAAATCCAACAATGTTCATTCGGGTCATCTGGACTGTTTCTTTTTTCTTTTTATTTTCTGCTGTGGCGTTTTGTCCTTCATCCAAAGGACTTCTTCAATCTGAGGAGCCACCAAACAAACAGCACACTCCCATAGTGGGAAAAAAAACAATTTGCTGGTGATAAGATGGCCTCTGCGACCTGCCCTCTCCCCCGTCAACTCCTCTGAGGCAGTCAGGCCTCCGCCCAGGTGAAGTGCTGCTGATTTGACCATCAAAGTGCATTTATTAAGGAAAAGTTAAACTGAGACACACCTTTTACTATAATTTCGAGCAAACAAATAATTGTTTTTAACTGTTAATCTTGTTAAAGTCCTCCCGTGCACACTCCCACGCCAGTTGATTTTTGGCACAACACCGGCCCACGTTTCCGGGTGGTCAGCGGTGACGCATAACTAACGCGACGCGTCAGCGGTGACTCAGAAGTAGGGCTGGGCCATATCATATCGTTCACGATAATACCTGGAAAAAAAAGCTTGCCCGGGCAAAAAAGTTATATCATGAAATGCTAATTTCATGACGTAATACGTCAGGGCGCCCTGCCCCCTTAACAACCAAGCGCTTCGAAGTCGAGCAAACCTAACTGCGCACCTCTCCTCCACCTGTCTGTGGTGTAACGCTAGCTAAAAAGCTAAAAACAAACAACGCGCGCATCTCAGCTTCTCTCCATCCAGGTACAGAGAGCTCGCCCCACCTCCCCCCACCCCTCTCTGAGCTGCCGCTACTGCGTGTCCCCTCTGTCTGTACAAACACGCGTGGCTCAATTGTCTCGAGTTCCACAGTCGGTCCACAGACTGAGGCAGGTGTTCAGAGACAGATCAGTCAGAAAATGAATCATTCCTGCATGAATAGATGAAGCTGAAACACCACAAACTTCAGGGTCAGCTGATCACCTTGCCACAAGTTCTGTAAGTTATAGCTCATTTAAAGGCAACATATATTTTGTTGTAGGTTCCATTTACCTGGTATGTCCAACAGATATTAAGCTTCATTTTTTATTTAGTTGTTTTTGGGAAACTACACCTGTACTTTAGTTTTTGTGGGGGATTTTGTTGATCTATATTTTGTGCCGACTTTTTCAATCTAAATAACAGATGGTTTTTATTTTATTTTTTTTATACTTGGAGACTGAATATTTTACTAAATAAAGTAATTTCAGTAAAATTACCCCTTGTTGTTTTTTAAAATTTTATACAATACTGCAAAGCAACATGTTAAGTTAATTTTGTCAAATAAATAAACTTGATTTCTGTTTTTTTTAATCACGAAATTTATCGTTATCGTGATAGTGCTCTGAAATATCACAATATAATTTTTGAGCCATATCGCCCACCCCTACTCAGAAGGGACTTATACGGCGGAAAGTACAGTACTTTTTATATGTTGATTTTAGTTTTTTTAACACAACATCAAGAATCAGAGCAACATACTGTTTTTAACCTGCTTCTCATTAATCACACTGCATCCATAAATATAATGAAATCAGCAACATATGCTGACACAGATGATACTTGTTACTGTTTTACACCTGCACATGCATCATAATGAAAGCGTTCCTGCTGTATTTGTGCTCCGTTGCTTCAGATTGACGCTGTGGGACACACTGCGACCTGTAGCTGCAGGAACTGAGAGGTTTTAACAACAACTTGCTTTAGAATGTGTTTCAGGCTCACAGATGTTAATCAGATTACCGTATTTTCCGGTGTATAGGTCACACCTTTTTATGGTTTTTTTCAAGGCTTGCGACCTATACACCAGTGCGACCTATATATGGCTTGTTATCACTTTCGGCGAAACAAATTTTTAAATCCAGCTCATTTCACAATTACGTTCATTTATTAAGGAAAAGTTCAGCTCAGACATATATTTGCTATAATTTTTATCAAACAAATAATTGTTTTTAAGTGTTAATCTTCTTAAAAGCCTTGCTGTGCGCTCCTGTGGCAGACATTTGCAGCAGAGCTAAACGTAGGTGCGACCTATACACCAGTGCGACCTATCTAGGGATTTTTCCAATCTATTGGTGATAATTGGACAATGTGACCTATACACAGGTGCGACCTATACACCAGAAAATACTGTAGATGTTTTTTTTTTTTTAACAATAAAAAACCTTTTATTTATTTATTGAAAGTTAGTAAGGTAAACATTTTTCTTTGATAATGCAGTTGATAATTACTTTTATTTACTTTGTTCTCTGAAATAAATGAGTAAAAATATGTTTTTGTCTGAATTATGGTGATTTTATGGTTCTGAAAAGAACATGAGTGCTGCTTCTGGCTACAAGATCTGAAAAGTTTTCAGATCTTGTAGCCAGAAGCAGCACTCATAAGTTACAGGCAATCCATCTGATCGGTGATCGGTATATGTGATCGGCACACATATAAGCGATCGGTAATTGTGATCGGTATCGGTGATCGTCACACATAGGTGATCGGTATCGGTATCGGTTTCATAAAACCTGATCGGCACATCCCTAATCCAGAGTTCTTGTTTTGATTGAAACAGGCCGTCAAACATACTGGAGGTGGTTGTTTAATAATGTAAAGGCATTATTAAACAACCACCTCCTGTTTGTGGACCAGTAGTGATGAACTAAAGTCTCAATATAAAATAGCATGAGCTAAGTACCCAGGTGTGCTCTATTGTACTACATGTATATCTATTGTAGCGTTAGATAATGACCCTAAACTGATTTATCTCCCTGTTAACTGTTCACTTGTAATTTATATTCAAGTAATTTTCTTCAAGCTCACGATGACAAATTAACTTCACTTTTGTAATTTGTCCAACCCAAGAAGAGGCGCGACTAAAGCAGCTTTTGTGTTCTGAAATAAATGCATAAATGATGTGACGTCTGGCAGTTAATCACAATGGGGATGGTTATAATTTAACTGTATGAAAATAACCCCTGAAGGTTTTATTTTTCATGTTTTCTTGTTGGTCACCTTTTGTTGCAGTTTTTTATTTTATTTTGGGTGCTTTTCGATATCTGGGATGCTGTGTTTTTATTATTTGTTTGTTTATCTGGTACAGAAAACGGAGGAGGATGAGTTGGTTCTGACCCCCGACGGGACCAGAGAGTTCCTGACCTTTGAGATCCCGCTCAGTGATTCGGGTTCGGCTGGTTTGGGCGTCAGCGTCAAGGGGAACCGCTCCAAGGAGAACCACGCAGATCTGGGCATCTTTGTTAAATCCATCATAAACGGAGGAGCAGCATGCAAGGTACTGCACCTTTGTTACTAATTCACTAAAGGTCTGACTGCAGACATTAACAATACCCTTAATATTTAATTATTAAACTTTAATTATTATGATTTAGGTTTACTGTTTAACAAACTTAGGCAGACTTTGTGCTGGGAATAAAAATCACTATTCACTATTTCAGAGTCAAATCATATTAATTTAAAGGGACCTTAACACTGAATATATTGTAACATATGGTGTGGCTGCTTTTATTAGAGCTGAATTGTTCATATCATATAAATATATTAAATTTATTTAAACAGGATGCTATTAGAAATGAGTGTACAGTAGTCCCTCGCTACTTCGCAGTTTGACTTTGGCGGACTCGCTCTTTCACGGTATTTCAAAGTAAGACCAAACACGACGCACAGTTGGCTGATTGATGGATGAGCCGCATGATTAGCGCTGATTTAAACAAAAAAATCAAATAAATTATTTTAAATTATTTAGCACCTGCTGCTCCTGTGTGCAGCCCACATGTGCAGGGAGAAGCTTTTCCTGCATTTTCTCGATCTGCAGCGGACAAGTGGGCGTGGCCAAGAACTCTGGAAGGTGGCAGAGAGCATCCAGTACTACTACTTAGTACTTGTACTACTATTCCTACTTCTCTGTTTTTCACTATCGTGGGTGGACTGAGAATGGAAACCGCCGCAATAAAAAAGAGACTACTGCACGTGTCAAAGACGAAGCTCGTGGTCCAAATCTGGCCCTCTAATACTTTGTATATTTTAAATGTATTTGTTTTATTATTGTTTCTCGCTTTGCTAAAACAACTACTAAATGTTTCATTTAGTACAGTCCTCTCAGGACAGTTTAACTTTGAGGCAAGAAAAAAGGTTGGATTTTTCAGTACTCATTCTTTTTTTTTTTTTTATAAGATTATTTATTGAGGTTCTCATAGCAATTACACGCATGTCTGTTAATTATAGGATATATAGAGAGAATCCCCAACTTTTTTCCTCCCAACATGAACAATTTCAATAGAACAGGTAAACACACAGCAGGTTCTACAATAACCAAAAAGCATATATTAAAAAATAAAAATGAAAAAATACAGACAGATCAACTGAAAAAGTTATTAATCTTTCATTTTGATGTGGAAAGAGCAACAGAGAACATCAAATGGGACCAGTTAAACTCTTGATGAACCTGCAATAGAGAAAACATGTCGGCTATCTGACTGGAGTTAATGTGTCGACTGAAAGGACAAATTTTTTTAGTTTTGTCTGCTTTTTGTAACTGAGTTTGACTCTCCTGGCAGAAAATAAAATTAACAGTGATCTCCAGTGGACAATGTTAATAAAAAAACATTTGAAAGTTGTTTTAAATTACATAAATAAAGGATAAATTAAGAGGTCCTGTTCAAAAGAAGGTGCTGGGTGATGGTCTTCATTCAACTAAACTTTCATCGCTTTTAGTTTCAGTTTGTCTTTTTGAAAGCCTGATCCAAAATGATTACATGAAAACGTGGAAAACTTTTTAAAATTATAAAAAAAATTAAAAGGCAGCATGTAGCTTGCACCTCAAAAAGTTAATGTGATTTAATAAAATGCAGATTCACTTGATGTGACTGATGTTTTGTTGGGCTGTTGTCAGTTTCAGATTGTTTTTCATAGAAAAGGGTGTTGATTAAAATAAATGATAAAATTGGAGATATGACAGTTTTTTTTATTTTCCATGCAGTGTGTGTTTTCTATTTATTATTACCAGTTAATTGCACTTTTAAAGCTTTTCCCCCGTTTCACCCAAAGGACGGGCGGCTGAGAGTGAACGACCAGCTGATTGCGGTCAACGGGGAATCGCTGTTTGGCAAAACCAACCAAGATGCCATGGAGACGCTGCGCAAGTCCATGTCGACAGAAGGCAACATACGAGGAACGATCCAGCTGATCGTGGCTCGACGGTTGAGCAAGAGAAACGAGGTGAGGAAGACGCCGCTGATCTGTGGCACGTTCAAGTAGGGCTGGGCCATATCATATTGTTCCCGGTAATACCGGTAAAAAAAGCTTGCCCGGGCAAAAAAGTTATATCATGATATGCTAATTTCATAATGTAATACGTCAGGGCGCCCCGCCCCCTTAACAACCGAGCGCTTCAAACGACCAAACCGAACTGCGCACCTCCCTCCACCTGTCTGTACTGGTGTAACGCTAATTAATTACGTGCAATACTAGCTAGCTAAAATGCTAAAAACAAACAACGCGCGTCTCAGCTTTTCTCCCCCCTGCTCTAAACTGCAGGTACAGACAGATCAAATGTCTCCCCCTCCCCGCTCTGATCAGCCGGTGCTGCGTGTCCCCCGCTCTAAACTGTCGGTATAAACACGCGCAGCTCAACTGTCTCTTGAGATTTCACAGTCGGTTCACGGACCAAGAGGCAGGTGATCAGAGATCAGTTAAAAAATGAATCAGAGGAATGACACATGCCTGCAGGAACGGATGAAGCTGAAACATGAACAGTTGCTTCAGCGTCAGCTGGACGTCTTGTTACAAGTTCTGGAAGTTATACTTCATTTAAAGGCAACATATATTTTGTTGTATGTTTCATTTATGCTCAACTGATCTTAAGATTCATTTTATTTAGTTGTTTTAGGAAACTACACATGCACTTTAGTTTTTGTGGTGGATTTTGTTGATCTATATTTTGTGCAGACTTTTTCAATCTAAATAACAGATCATTTTTATTTTTATTTTTATACTTGGAGACTGAATACTTTACTAAATAAAGTAATTTCAGTAAAATTAACCCCTTGTTGTTTTTAAAATTTTATATAATACTGCAAAGCAACATGTTAAGTTAATTTTGTCAAATAAATTTGATTTCTGTTTTTTTTTTTTATATCACGAAATTTATCGTTATCGTGATAATGCTCTGAAATATCCCGATATAATTTTTGAGCCATATCGCCAACCCCTAGAGAGAAAAATACAATCATAGCAAAGTTTCTCAGTTTTAATCTACAGTATATAAATAAGATCTGGGTTTGTTTGGACTGTGCATGCGTGACCCTTTGCAGCTGCAGCCTGTTTCACACTCGCATTTCACACGTTCACACCCCTGAGTTGTGCGTTACAACTTCTGTTAAACGAGCAGTTACAGTGGAAAAAAAAAACTGAAGGGGTAAACACTCTGCTGAAGGTATTTAACATTAATTTGAGTAAAATAAGCAGCGTTCTCATTAGTTAGAGCTGAGGTTGATTTGAACCCACCGTCCACCTCCGTGTGACCACAGCAGCCTTTTCAGTTCAGCGTAAACCCTAAACGTCTGATTACTTCCAGCCTGCGCGTTGTTTAAAAAACCGCTGCGGGAGTTGCTCAAATAATCCAGGTTTACTTTTGCATTTTTCAGCTGTGACAAACACAGCTTTGATCAGATATACAACATTTAAATAGTTTGTTTAGTCAAGATTAAAAATGTTGTACGTATTGCTTCCATG